>AMDK01000339.1:0-24975 GCA_000309355.1 Epichloe gansuensis var. inebrians E818
ACTAATAATACTAGTACTTAGGGCACTAATAATAACTATCCTATCTTCTCCTTAGCTATTATATAATAATCTATCTAATCCTAGAATAGTATTTCTAGTAATAATAATTACCTATACTAACTATTAAATTCCTAAGAAAGTTAATATAGTTAGGATAGGTAAGGGGTAACTAGATAGGGTATAAAAGGGGTAATAAGAAGTAGGGTAACTAGTAGTAATTAATATATAATTATAGGGCTATTCCTTATTACTTTAGGTAATAACTATAATAAGTACTATATTTTATCTAAATCTAGTAATTTTATATAAGGGACCTTACTAGGCTTAAGACTTAGCCTTCCTAATTATTAAGTTATTAGGCTAATATCTAGATTAGTATATCTCTTTACTACCTAACTAAATTATATTAAACTAAATTATAGCCTCTAAAAATTAGTCTCTTTAGCCTTAGCTTAGGTTAGAGTAATTAGTATTATCTATTCCTATTATTCTCTATAGTTAACCTTAAAAGGCTAGGCCTTTTTTAACCACTTATTAAGGAATTATTAGAATCTTTATTAGCTCTTTACCTACTCTATAGGATAGTTAAATAATTCTTAAAATAGTAAAAAATCTATTACTAAATAATTAATTAGGTCCTTTTAGTCTAGTTAGATATCTGCGCTTAATAAATTAATAAATCTTTATAATTACTATGCTTTTATAATTAAGAGTTTATTTAGTATATTCTTTAATATTTACTTAAAACAAAGGGATAAAATATTTCTCTAGTGCTAGTTCTAGTTATATAATTGCTACTAACTGTGATATGTCTATAGGAAAGGTTAATTGATTGGTTCTAGCTAATGCCCGTTAGGCGCAGTATTTATGAGCTATTGTGGGTCACGTGCTGTGACAGCGCACTTGCCATCTTGTGTATCATGTACTCCATGTATTTATTATGTATGTCTGTGTCTTTTTGCCCCGTCCCCGTAGAAGCAAGCCACAGCCATGGCTCAGATCTACGTAACGACTAATAAAGCAGGACTAATAAGCAGAACAGATGGACGACGTGGATCACCACGCACACACCATGCACACATCATGCATAACACCATGCACACTAGTACAGTGACTACACAGCGACTACACCTTCCAGCTGGCGCGCCCTCGCTTCTCCTTTCCCCGTGCGAGATGTCCGTCTGTTGCCAAAGAATAAAAGACTTACCCTTCCACCTTCCTCCTGCGTGCATCCTTCCTCCATCCCATGGGTCACCTTCGCCCCTCTTCATCTCCAACGCTACAATCGAATTACTGTTTGTGAAATGAAACCTCTTGCTGCATCTTATTCAACAGAGTAGTGACTAGTCTTGCTATTCTCACACACTACACACTACGGAGTACATTCTTCGCCTTTAGCGTCGCGTCCAGCGACCGCACCCGTCAACATGCGCTTCGATTTTGCTTTCATGGCGGCAACCCTGCTGTCTTCAGCTGCTGCAGGTGTCATCGACCCTCAACCTCGAAATGTCGCGAGAATGGATGCTCTGGCTCAAGATGATGACGACTTGTTCAAGAGAAAGGGTGGTGGAGGCGGAGGAGGCCGCGGCGGTGGTGGTGGATCGAGTGGCGGATCTCGAGGTGGTGGTGGAGGTAGTGGCAGAGCCAGCTCTGGCTCTCGCTCAGGAGGCTCTGGCTCCGGCTCCGGCGGATCGTAAGTCTTCTATTTTCCATGCAGAGAAGCATAGTTGTAGTTTGTCATGTACACCAAGCTAACTTTGACAGCCGTGGAAACACGGGCTCCGGGTCCAATTTCGGCGGCACATCTCGAGGAGGCTCTGGCCCTCCACGCTCATACGGGGGAGGCGGTTTCTACGGGAGAGGTGCTGCCGCTCCATATAGATCCGGCATTGCTACCGCTGCCGGTGTCGGTGCCATTGCATTTGCTGCTGGTGCTCTAGCTTTCTGGCCTGGTACGTGGCATCATGGGGCATATTTGTACCCCAATCGCAATGACTACTCCTTCTACAACAGCACCACTCAGCGAGACGAAAGACTGCCTGTCGTTTGCGGGTGCGCCAAGTACGAAGTGTGCGGTTGCAACGAAAACCCAACTACACTGAAAGACCTCGTCGGCAACGGTACTTATCAGGCTCTGAACAAGTCCCTCATCAATGTTGGCGACTACAAAGGCCGAAAAACCCTTCTTGTCAACGGCACGTTGCCTAATGGCACAACAGCTGATGGTCCTGACCAACAAGGCTCGGGTGTCGGAATGAAGAGCCTTGCTGAGGCTGTTGGCCTGTGGCCTGTCGTGGCCTGTGTATTGGCTGCCATCTTCGTGGCTTAAGAATATAAAAAATGTTGGTGCGGTTCTCGCAGATACCATACACGCATTCTCAGCTGTTCATTCACTAGAGGTAAAGAGGTACTCCGTTGGGCGTACATTTGTACAATACCAACACGGCATGTTATGATGGAAGATACCCAAAGGCACAAGATGATTATACTCCGCAAAATTTGTTTTCTGCGTAGATTCTACTAGTCTTGACGTTACTTGACATTATGAGTATGATGGGAATTCGGAAGCAAGTGGCGGGTGTAGAGTATGCTTTTGCTCGTGCAAACATCTTCAAGGGTTTAGTCACTCATAAAACACATTAATATAGAAGATTTTACCATTGATCTTGTGGCATCTCGTGTGTTTGAATGTGTCGGCGATCTAACCACTGATCAGTGTTGGGAGGTTTCACAGAGGCAAGGGCCTTTGCACTAGTGCAATCAGGGTCAAAATGATGATGATAATTGATGATCAATCTAGCTAGTGGGCTACGTGGCCGAAGGTGTTGAGGGCATCGTGGGTCACGTGGTTGACCCATTTGCGCGACGCACCTAATCACAACGCAGCACTCGCGTTGTGCTCACCTTTCCGTGCGCGGCTGGATTTGACTATTCTGACACTGGTATTTTCTCTTTTAAAGGAAAGTGGGAAAAAATAAGAAAAGAGTGGGGATAAAAGTGGGGTAAAGAAAAATTTACAGAAGGGGTCAAAAAGGAGAATCAAAGAACGTTACCGGTTGCAAATTCGTTCAATCCGCGGATTGGAAGGAGGGCTAGAAGCAGTTAATCCGCTACAACCGTTAAAGATAAGAGGATTCTCAGTACACGTGAGCTAGCTGGGGGAAAAAGAGGTCACTTCACTGTCTCTGTTTCTTATCCTCCCCTCAATAATTTGGCCGACGCGTTCGGCTTAATCATTTACGCTCTTGGGGCGCGAAATCGCATCTTCGAGTTTTGCGTCAGCGGCAGGTTAAAAGTTTAAACCCATCGCCTCCAGTCATGCCACTCTCCCGGTTGATGCTGGATGACTAAGCAAACCCCGGCTGTTTTCTCCTCTTAACCCCCCAAATTCGAACATTCAACTCTGCTGGTACAAACGCCGCAGACTCAAAGTTGTCACCACTACCGCCGTATCCTTGCCGTTGATCGCGAGCAAGGTACTGGTGCATACAGCTACCTGCGCAAATTCAAGCATGATTTAAGCACCCGCGTTCGCGCTACGCTTTGGGTAGAAGCTGCCCAGACCAGGTTGCGTGAACTCCCAACTACAACACACCATGGCCGAAGATGAAGGATTCTCGTCCTTGGACGAGACGGCCTGGAAGGCACAAGATGCTGCGGATGATCTCGAAATCGCTCGCTTGTTAGAACAGAGTCAAGACGGTGCAAGCGGCGGACTTAAGTTGGACGATACCCCATTCGATCAGACGAACAAAGCCGATGACGCCGAAGATTTCGAGGATATCAGCGATGACGACCTTCCCGAGGAAGAACCCAGCGCTAGCACTTTTGTAGACTTGCCAGGACTTACTGACGATGGAGGGACAAGCAATGATGCAGATGATCTGTTTGGAGAAGGCCCGTCCTCACCAACAGATCCCATTCTTGGGCCTCCTTCTCCAGATACTCGCGTTCGTGATACCGATGCCGGCGACGATTCCCACCACCCGGTCGACTCGAGCCTGAGCTTTTCTGCCCTAAATTTCAACCTCGATTCTCACATGAATGGTGCCGCCAACCAAGACCCCGATATTCCAGCCCCCGCGGAAACGGTAGAAGACTTGCTCAAAGCGACATGGCCTGCCTTCGAAAAAGGTCGCGTGTTGACTTGGAGTGAGCTCTTGCCCCCCAAAAAGGCAATATGGAAAGAGAAAAGGCCCGTGAAAAAGCCCAAGCATCTCGTTACTAGTAAACTCACTCTGGAGTTGTCTGCCGACCAGGAAAAAACGTTTCGCATTCCAGGCAATGCTAATTCGGCTACAAAACAACGAGCTCTGGACATGACTTTTGCTAGCCTTGTCCGATGTGAACAGAGAGGGTCCGAACAGGCTGAAGACACTTTACAATTCGATCTAGATCAGGAATCGGACTCTGAGACCATCATGGGTTTCACTTTGAGAGATATTGAGCTCGCATGCGAGGACTATGGCATGCAGATTGTATCCTTTGAAGAGGAGTTTCAGAGACGGCTGGCCGCCGAGAAGGATATACTCAAACGAAAAAAATGTGTCGAAGAACAAGATGATGAATGGGATGCTGAGTTCCTCATCAACACCACCGACGACCATCAACGACGACCACAGAAAAAGAGGGCGATTCGTTTCGGATTGCCCGATATACCGCGCTATACTGCTCCCACTTTTGACAACTTTGAAGAAACCACGCGCCGTGGCGCCAAGCGAGTCCACTTGGACATGAATGACCCTCATCTTCTTCTTGAGACAGACATGCATCTTCGTACTAAACGGCCGCGATTGGACTCCAAGGTGAAGCGAATGGCCAATGGAAATATGGGCCGAGACATCTCCCAACGCTTCAACATGTCCAACGACGAAGCATATGAGCTGCTCAAGGAAAATCATCAGAGCAAGGTCCGTGCAACATTGGGCAATATTTCCGTGGAACACAGCATGCCAGCCATCAAATTGTCGTGGCCATACTACAAAGTCAAATTGGGCGGCACTACAGATGAGTATCACCGCCCGCGCTTCCGCTATAAGAAGTTTGTTGGGCACGCTATCAGATTTGACAAGCCTCAGCATCACAAACGAAAGTTGATGAAGGGCAAGACACACGAAGTCTATCGTTTGTCAAAGGATTTAAGTCTCAGCGACAATTCTACAGCTGTCCTCTTCGAATATTGCGAACCTCGACCGCGGGTCCTCAACAATTTCGGTATGGGAAGCAAACTGATCAACTACTATCGACGCAAGGATAACAACGAGGATGAGCAGCTACCCAAGCAGGAGCTAGGAGAATATAGAATGTTGCTGCCGGAAGATCGGTCTCCTTTCTCTCTTTTTGGCACGGTTGATGCTGGCGAAACCGTTCCGACCCTGCACAACGAGATGTATCGCGCTCCCGTCTTCAAACATATTCCCCGGAGGACCGACTTCCTAGTCGTCAGAAGCACCACCGGTGTGGAAGGCTCGAAATGGCATCTACACAAGATTGATCATCTGCATGCAGTTGGTCAGACATTTCCGTCAATAGATGTGCCAGGTCCTCACAGCAGACGCGTTACGAACGCGTCCAAAAACAGAATGAAGATGTTGGCTTTCCGCATGATAAGACATAGCAAAACCGATAACTGCCAGCTGTCAGATATTACCAAACACATTGCGGAGTCGACCGATACGCAGAACAGGCAGAAACTGAAAGAGTTCCTGCAGTACGATAGAGACAGCGGCGAGAAGGGCATGTGGCGGTTGAAACCCAACGAGATTCTGCCAGACGAGAACGCCATCCGCGCCATGATCAAACCCGAAGAAGTCAGTCTTCTCGACGCCATGCAACTCGGCATCAAGGAGCTCGAGGACGCCGGATATGACCCCAGAAATGCCAACATTGACGATGATGTCGCGGACGTAGACGGCGAAGAGGACGACGACGACGAAGGTGGGAGCAAAGCCGCAAAGGCAGCCAAGAAGGCGGCAGATAAGCAAGAGGAGACTCTTGCAGACAAGATGGCTCCTTGGAAAACGACCAAGGCGTTCATCGATGCCTGCGCCCAAAAAGCTATGCTTCAATTGCATGGCGAAGGCGACCCAACAGGTCACGGACTGGGGTTCAGTTTCATCAGGACATCGATGAAGGGTGGATACATCGAGGCCGTGCAAGGGCCATTAGCCACATCAGCAGACGCCATGGAACGTGAGAAACGCGCTAATGGCGGCCACGCATACAACGTCAAGAAGCAGCAGGCCATGTACGAAGAAGGTATCAAGGAGATCTGGGACAAGCAAAAGGCCACGCTATCCGATGGCCAGGAACACGACGACAGAGATGTTGCCATCAACGAGGATGAGGACGATCGTTTCAACGTACATTCAGCCGCAACCCCAGCACAGTTCGATGAAGGCGCGAGTCAAATTAGTGGTTTTACATCGTCCAGCCGCCATCTCAAAAAGGCTATAAGGATCACGAGAGAAGTTCGCTTAGCAGACGGAACAACTCAGTCACGAATAGAAGTCGTACATGACCCGGTTGTCATTTCGCAGTATATGAAGCGACGGACTGAAGCAGACTTGGAGATCAAAGAGTATGTGACCAAAAGCATCCGTCACAAACGCCGACCGAGACCCCCACAAGTTTGGGCGCGTTTGCCAAAGTCTGTCCAGGCACTGCACAAGTGGGCATGCCTACGTGACATGATTGCACCCACTGGGGGACAGCTGACGCCGCCTCCGGGTTCTTCCATCGACTTTATTGGATTGGAGCTCAGAGCATCTGCTTACGTATATCTGTCCACAGCATTTACAGCTCCCGGCCTACGGGCAATGCCGACCACGATCGTCTTACAAACCTTAGGTAAGAAGCTCACGGGAGCCCTTGTAAACTCACAGCCCGTCCAATACTAACAATGCTGGTTTTGCTAGGATCAAGAAGGAGCTCGAGCGACTTGAGAAAAACAAGGCACGACGACAAGCCCGAGAACAGCAGAAGGAGCTGCATCACAAGGCCAGCACGGGCGACGTTGGATCTTCTGGCGCCGTCGACAAAATCCCTACTGGAACGACTCGGAAGTGTGCCAATTGTGGACAAGTCGGGCACATCAAGACGAACAAGAAGTATGGAACCCTTTGTTGCCCCACCTCCTTTCACACCCTTTGATTGGTCTCTTTTTGCACTGAAGGAACCTGGTGAGAAGAGCAATAATAGAAGGAGAAAAAGTGCTTTGCGTCGAAAGATGCAGGATTCCGACCGTCAGCTCGCGACCAGGCAGCGAGTTGCTGCTCGGCAAGCGAAGAAGGACGAAAAGGAGACACAACGAAAGGCAGCGGAGCAGGCTCGTCTGAAGAAGAACCACGAAGCTCAACTCAAGGAGTTGAAGCGGTTGGAAGACGAACGTCTCCGGGAGCAAAAGAGAGCGCGAAAGAATGCGCTCAGAGACGAAAAGCGTCGTCAAGCTGAGGAGCACAGACAGCAAGCCCTCGAAGAAGGGGAGGCAAGGCGACTCAGGCGCCTAGAACTAGAGGAGGAGAAACAGCGCAAGAGAGAGGAAAAGGCGAAAGCTCGCCCAAGATACAATTACGGCAGCTGCCCGGCGTGATTAGTGTCACTGACTTTTCTGACACCCCTTGTCTCAGACCGCCTTGATTGCTCTTTCACAAGATGGACCAGACTTTTACCCACTTTGGACACAGCTCGACACAAGGGACCTTTACAATTCTGATTTCCAAATCTCTGCTTCATGGCCAGTCTTTTGCTAACAAATTCCTCCCTTCTCAAGGTTGTGTCCTCTGCTTAACGGTACGATGAAGATGGACAACGGCGCTGCAGAGCACGGCGGATTTGGTAACTACAACGCGCCTACGACGACTGCAGGATCGCCGAGCGCGTAAAAACGAAGGCGATAACGGTACGGACGTCGGTTAGGAGCAGCGATTGATTTGTACAGCATGCTATGGGAAAGTTGTAGCAGCACCAGCATATGATTTTTTTTTTCTTTTTTTCCTATTCTTTTCTAATATTCCGTTCACCACGAGCTGGCAAGTTCAAATACCTCGCTGGTGTCATGTTTAATCAACGGGAGGGGGCTAAATTGACGGCGGTGAATAGTGATTTTCACACGAAGGTTGCGAGGCGCAACGGCGTTTAGGGGAGACAATGTTTGCTCGGATGGGTAGTCGACTTGGTGGAAATATAGCAAGGCCATGTATTGCTTCTTTGCTAAAGCCGAGTTTCGTTCCTCTCAGAAAGCATAGCTATTGCCGTGGACTTTCAAAGACTTGTTGCCCTTGACTTGGCTTACCGTGATCTTGAGCGAAAAGCCGTGAATTAGGTACAGTCGGTCCATCTACGTGGCCAAGCGCACAAAACTCCTCTCAAGAACCAAACCGTACGTACGTAGAATGGATATATTTCCGTCGGCTTCTTTTACCCGCCACATACCCATCTACCCGGTTCAACGCCGCAAGCGCCGGTCCCGATATAAGCTTCCACGCAGCGCAACCCGCACTCCCGGTTCAGACGTCGTCGGTTCTTCCATGCAAGGCTTCTTCTTCTTTCATCTCCCGCCGCTATTACGTCCTGCCGAAGTGGTGCCAACCAGGGGGCGTGGTTCGAACGCTCCTTTGGACAGGGGTTTAATCGAGGGCGGAGGATGAACAGAAGGTGAGGAACATGGGAACAAAGAAGACGGCTGGGTACACTCACGTAGATTGACGCAAGAGAATATAATGTGAAACGAGATAATCCAACTTATCTCACGGTGTATCACTTGGGGAAAGTCGTCCTGATTGTACATGGGGAAACGCATGGATGGAGTATAACGACCGTGGGATCCGCACGCCGAAGACCCTGGAAGGATCATTGACGTTCCCAACAATCCGGAGGCTGTGGAAACGTCTCCGTCTTCTTGGCCAAGGGCACGCAGCCTGTCATTGGTCGTCCGTAGCTGTGATGGCGCGGGGGGGGCTCTCTCACGCCCAAGAGTCAAGAGTCAAGACGGCAACTGAAGTCAGAAGTCAGAACCCATTGCCAAATCTTGCTTTGACACAATTTACAATTGAACCCGCGGGCTATATATCCATGGTGTTTCTCTGTCGAGACCCTAACAAAAAAATAAAGCAGCTACGGAGTAAGTAGACGGGCTCAAAATCCTGAATGGCTGACCCATTGGAGCGGTAAGCGGTAAGTGGAGCTGGTGGTGTGATGCCGTGCGGCGCGGTAAAAATAGCAACCACGTGGAATCATGCTCCAACGACCCAAGACCCAATAACGGCCCAACAGCCCAACAACCTTGCCTTGTTCTGCAGGCTCAGATGGACCGTGCGGCTCGCATGTAATATTGTTGTCATCAACGGATTCGGACCATTACCGCCGTTCTCGGATTCGAGGCGTTGGTGGTTGGTGGTCTTGGACACTATCCTCACGGCAGAGTGCTATTTTATTGATTGGTTCCTGCAAGCGCCGGGGCGTCGTTTCTTGTTGGTTGGGTTGGTGACAGGCGCAGGATTGTGAGAAGGAGCTCTGTGCCGTGCGCACAATGCATGAATGAATGAATGATAGAATGAATGGATGGGGGATGGGGTATTCGCACCATTGATTGATTGTGCTTCGTGACGACCAAGACCGCGCCCTTCCTTCTCTTTTTTTTTTTGGGGGGGGGGGCAAAAACTCTCATCAGCTTGAGCGACTGGATTTTGAGGCCTGCAATGACTGACCGAACAAGTGGCCTTTTTTGTTCACACTTTGTCGTCGTTTCATTCTCTCCGGACCTACATACAATATTAGCGAGCGCGCGCTTTGTTGTCAACTCTCGACAATGTGACGAGTTGATGGAGACTTGAACACAACAGACACAACAGACCCCAGACAGACCCTGAGATTGCCAGTTGCCAGCCTGGCGGTAACTAAGCAACGCACTGGCTCCGACCCCAACAAGGTCCACCCATGCCTCCACTTCCACTGTGGCAAGTCGCTGCACCTGCCTGTGGTATTAACTTGTCAACGTGGTGGTTTCTCTTCTCCACTGCCTCCTGCCTGCTGCCTCCTGCCTCCTGCCTCCTCCTGCCTCCTCCTGCCTCCTCCTGCCTCCTCCTGCCTGCTGCTGCCTGCTGCCTGTTGCCGCCCACGTCCTCGTTCCCCTTCCACCAGCCCAGCCTTTTTTCCCTCTCTTCCTCCCCTCTTCCCCCTTCTGCTGGTCTGACCATGATCACGTCTATTATTAGAAGCCTCCAACGCCAGATCCAGCCCCATCCAACCTGCACCGTTGCCTGCGTTGTTGCCAAAGACACCGCGTCTTGAACTAGTGGTCAATTCACTAGTCACTAGGTACCCCGGATCTGTTCAATCTGTCTGCTGCCATCTCGCTGTCATCTCGCTGCACAGACTCGTCCATCTCGGTTCGACCCATTGCCAGCTTTCCCGGGGCTGGCCGGCCGCCATTACAAACGTCCATTGTCAATCGTATATGGCGCTTCGAATAATACAGCCTGCCTTCCTTCCATACGAGTTGCCCTGCAAGACCTCCTGCTTATTTTCTCTTTCCTACCAGAACATTCACCTGTTCCCGTCGGTTCCCTTCTCTTGGCGCCGCCGCCCTTCTTCTCCTGGCTGTCTCACTGTCGCCACCTTTCTTTTCCTTTTCTTTTCCCTTCTCATTTCTCGGATGCAGCTTGCAAGTAGCATCTTGACTGGTTGCATTGTCCTCTCGAACCGAGCGAAGACGAACGACACGAAGCATCCCTCAACAGCCGGGATAATACGGACTTGCGCACGCGTCTTTCATACCACTCTCAAGCGTCAGTCCGCCACCACGACAGTTCTCGGAACGCGGCGCAGCTTCGCATCTTGAATTTTCTGGCTTGCAAGAATACTGTCAAGCTTGTCGTGGCGACGATAACCTTAAACACGGCGCCATTCGAGCTGGCCCTCTGCCCGGCCCGCGCGCAGCATCACACGGACGACACACCCGCGAGCAAAGCCGTGCTCAGGCGCGCCACTACCTCGATATGGGTCGAAGAAAGATTGAGATAAAGGCGATCAAAGATGATCGAAATCGATCAGTGTACGTCCTCTTCTTCTGCACAATGCATGCTTGCGCGCGCAATGACAGCACAACTGACCAGAGCTTGCAGAACGTTTTTGAAACGAAAAGGAGGACTCTTCAAGAAGGCGCATGAACTCTCTGTCCTCTGTTCCGTCGATGTCGCCGTGTTCATTTTTGGAAACAACAAGAAACTCTACGAATATTCGTCTACGGACATGCGCGACCTGATTAGCAGGCACCAATATGTCAGTGCGCAACTGCTCCAAACTCGGCCTTTATCGGACTGCGTTTTGGGTGTGGGAATCAACAAAGTGAAACACGCTGACTTTCGATACTAGCATGGCGGTCCAAACGAACACAAAGGGCCGGGTGATTTCAACGGTGGAAACGACGACGACGATGACGATGATGGCGACGGTACTCCTCCGAGAGGGCATGACGGCCTCGAACATCATCAGATGATGCCTCCTCAGCTCCACGGCCATCCCCAACCGCCATTTCCCCAGATCCGCCACCACACTGCTTCGGCATCTCCGCCCATCCCCAATGGCGGCCCATTTCAAGGACGTGCAGCTCATCCAGGCCATCCTGGGCCTCGAGGAAACACTCCACAACCAACAATGGGATCGCGACCTGGTTCAAGAAATGATGTGCGGAGAATGGGGCCAAGCATGGTTACCCAGCCTCATGGCGCTCATCCTGGAATCTCCTATATGCCGACTCCTCCCATCTATCAACCGTCCGCTCAGCCCGAAGTATCTGGTCAACAACCACCTTCGCAGTACTCATCGTACCCTCCTCCTCCTCAGCAGCAGCAGCAACCGCTACCGCCGCCGCCCCCTTCGCACCAGCAACAACAGCAACAGCAGCAACAGCAGCAACAGCAGCAACAGCAGCAACAGCAGCAAGCTCCGTACATGGATGATCGCCGACCTTCAATTCCTCCCGGTTTTGCGCCACAGCCAACGCCTTCCCAGAGCATTCCCACGATAATGCGAACAGAACCCCCGCCGTCACAAGCCAACAGTCACCACCAAATGCCTCCATTGCATCCAGGACAGCACATTTCCCCCCCTCCGCATCCTGAGCGACGTCCTCAAGATCCGCAGCCGCCCCCTCTCTTTGATGTCAAGGTAGAACCGTCAGACCGACCACAGCGGCCACTTTTGAACACGGACATGGCCGTAAAGAAATTGCCTCAGAAGAAATCTCATAGCATATTCACTCCCATTGAAGAAAACCGATCTATTTTATCACAGCATCTAGCCTCATTTGCAAGTGAGTCACAAGGAGCAAAACCAGACTCTGCTGCTGCAGGACTCAACCGCTCACAGTCTGTTGATGTCACGGTTCGAGGAGGGTCGTCAACGTCACCTCAACTGAAAAGGTCGAGCATTTCGAGTAGCCTGGAGAAAGTTCGAGCCGCATCGATTTCATCATCTGGCGCGGATCGTCCATTCAGCGCCCCCCCGTCAAGGTCGGACAGTCTCAAAAACGGGGGTCCTGGTGCCGCATCTCGGCCGAGGGGTCCTCGACTCACGGTCCAAATTCCCAATGGCGCGTCCGAGTCTGGGAGCGCCGGTGCCGAGTCCAAATCACCACATGGCTCCGCCATCACTCCCACTCAAGCCCCGAGACACAGCTCCGTCGTTTTGCCGCCTCCGCCGCCGTCACCATCGGCATCTGCGTTGCTTTCAGCTGGAGCTTCAGGGCCTCGGAATCCATTCGCTCGACCCCCGCCGCAGCAGACTGTCAATGGCGAGACACCCGTGTCTGCCCTTCCCTCGAGATTCCTCCATAACGAGTTGCTGCCTAGTCCCAGCAGCTTTTATCCAGAGTGGCATTTTCGCGCGAATGACAGCAATACGCTGCCCAGTCCGCTGAACTTTGCCACCCCTGTGGTAGGGACGGGGCCAAGCTTTTTGAGAGACGACAATCACGGCAATGGAGGCAACAATCTCAGCACTACGACAGGTAACAACAGCCTTAGCAGCACAACGTCTACAGCGGCTACGACGGCTAGCACGACGGCTAGCACAACGGCCACAAGCGGCGCTGGGCCCAGTTCTGGCCCCCCAGGGTTGGCGAAACGCAAGAGCCCCGAGTATGAAGGCATCCGCCACGGCGAAAACACACACGGGGGAGCAAGCGAAGCAAAGAGACTGAAAGTCGAAAACACTTGAGAGGTTTTGATGCATTGGCAGGGGAGAGTTGATTTTGTGCTGGTGTCTTGCATGGCGAACTGTGTGCAACTTATACCCTTTTCCTTTGATGAACATGGTGACAGCATTTAATACGAATGGTTTTCCCAGAAGCTGGCAAATTCTTCGTTTTTTTTTTTAATGTTGTCCGGATGTGCTTGGGTCGACATTTGTCTCATCTCTTTCGTCTCCTTTCTATTCTTCTCTTCTCTTGTATTGTATTGCATTGTCATGTCTTCTCGCTGCGGCTTCTTCTTCCTTGTTCCAATTTTTAGATGTCTTAAATGATCTCACGGCATATTTCCTACTTGGGAGCGGTGCGCATGAAAATCAGTCTCAGGTATGGGATCTGCTGGGACTCGTGATGGCGGGATGGGATGCCAAAAAGCGTATGGTGATGGGTTATGCGTGATGGGTTCAGGATGGGTCACCTGTATTCAGATGATTGAGTTACATACGGAGCTTAGCATGATGGGTGGGTGTATTGAGTTGTGGGCGTTGAGTGACGAACCAGGCTAGTTCGGAACGGGTTGTGAATGTAAAGAAGCTAGAATAGAACTGGGCGAAGTAATTCATGATTCGGGGAAAAGCGCATATGCCGAGCGCATCCAAATCCCGTCTCATCAAATTCGCGAACCTCGCGACAACTGTCCAAGCCCTCCCGAACCGAATCAATCACTCGTACTTCAAGACCCCCTTGACGAACCACTGCTCATATTATCACATGTCATCAGCAATCCATGCGCCCCTCGTTGCCGGGCCCGTTCAAGAAAGGAACGAGTCGAAAAAACAAACCTACCAGCTCCCCATTCGCAACCCGACCAGCCACCCTGTCCACCTCAATCCCATCCGGCAGCACGACTCTCTTGCCGTCCCGCTGCTCCCACCAGATCTCCCTGCCCGCCAGGGTCTGTGTCTTCATCCCCTCTTCCCAAGGCGACGCGGTGGTCACGAGGTGGGCCTCTACGAACCTCTCCACGTTCCTGCCGGCGCGGTCCCGGTGGTCGTCTATCGCGGCGTTGAGGGGCGCGAGGACGGTGGTGGTGGTGGTGGTGGTGGTGGTGGTGGTGGTGCGGGCCGCGAGGTTGGAGAGGAGGTTTGCCGTCGGGGCGCGGAGGCGCGTGAGCGAGGAGAAGGAGGATATGGAGCGCTGGGAAGCGATGGCGTCGGCGAGGGAGACGGAGGAGTTTTGGAGCCGCGGGGCGTAATATCTGTCTTGTTCGGAGGGGGGCGGTGCGCGGGGGGACGGGTTCGTTTGGGTTTTCTTGATCTTTGGCTTCGGCGGGGGTTGGACGGGGAGGGTCTGCTTGTCGGAGTCGGAGGGGGGCATGGTGGGCTCCGGACGGGGGTTGTTTGTTGCGGGCGAGGGCGCCGAGGTGAGGTTTCTCGTGGAGGTTTGGACAGGATATTATGTATGTATGTAGGGAGCTACGTCACGAGGGCTGCCGGATTGGGAAGCTCGCGGCGGTGGCTACCCCGCTTGAGTGGTTTTTTTTTTTTTTCCCTCAGTATACATATTGTATTCATCGATGGTGGAGAAATTTCAAGGGGGCATGTTTGCGTTTTTGCTTGCTGGACCTTGTTATATAGGTCGTTGAGGCCTCTTACTGGGTAGGGCAAATATGTAGAATGTATCTATCTGGTCCAGCGACGGCATGTAGTTTCGACGGGGGTGCGCCGTGGTTGGTGGAAAAAACTTATCGAACGACGGAAAATTGGATTGGATCATCATGGCGCGTTTCTATCTGGTGATTTATGCAAGGCGAGAAGAAAACCTGGTTATGCGCCGTGGTCGGATGGATGCTTGTTTGCAGAATGGCCCTGTATGGTGAGTAATTGTTGGTGTCTTTGGGAGAGAAGGGCATGTTGAAATTGTTGAAATTCCACGGTGGAGAGAGGCTGAGCCAAGGTGTGGAGGTCACATGTCAGACCAGCAGAAAGCCGACTTTGAAACGAAAGGGAACGAGGGAAACAAAAAAAAAAAAAGGTCACGTTGCTCTCCGCATTGTTCCATCCGCGGCGGCTGCTTTATTCCCCCCCAACTGTTCTTGCCTTTCCCCAGACTGCGCCGGCGCCACTTTGCACCAAGTCTCCGATCGGGGTGCCCCAATGCGATCCGAGTTTGTAGGCAGATGGGTTTGCCTCGCTCGCCGTCTTGTGATTCACAATAGTGCGCTGCCGACCTGTTCGGAATGTGTGAAGAGCCCTTCTTCTTCCCTTCACATGTGAAAGCCAACGCGCAAATGTCTCTACTATGTACATGTAGTAGCACGCATTGTGGGCTGCGAGCCGCTCACGAGGTCGTCCTTGTTGGGAAGAAAAGGAGGGGGGCACGGGGGGTGTGTGGAAAGAAGTGGGGGGGGGGGGGCAGGGAGCGAGAGAGCCAATGAGGGCGGCACCGTTTTTGGTCACTGGATGACTTGGGCTTGCACCTAATTGGGTGGCGAACCGAGGGTACCTGGGTTGTGCCATAGAATGCGCCGAGAGGTCGGTACCTAGCCCTGCATCTTTGTGGCAACTTTGGATTTTCACATGCCAGCTCTTCCTCTTCACGCGGCACTTGAACTTGCCCTTTGCGAAAAGAAGAAAATTGGCAAGCATGTGGCCGCAATTGGAGTCGATCGCTATGCGACTCATCGTGCGGTGGCGGCGTCCCGACAAAGGGGCCGGAGCGAAATCAAAATTGGGGGGGGGGGTTGTTTGTCACGATCGAGGAGGGCAAAGGGCAGCAAGAGCGTGAATGGCTTGTCATTGACTGTTGCCATTGGCTGTCGAACTGCATCTGGGAGCGGAAACCGTAACGTGAATCTCGACTCCAAAAGAAAAGGAAAAGGAAAAGGACAGGAATTGCCTGGCGTGGGGTGGGGTAGCGTCCTCGGCAGCGAATGGATGGTGCGACACCGCGGGCATTGATTGTAACAATGTCGTTTTCAAATCTGGATGCCTTTCCAACAACGTCCAGCACGACTGGGTAATTATTATTATTTTATAAGGTTGTCGAGGGAGCTTGTCCAATTAATGCGTGCCGAAGTGGTCCATGTTGGGACGTCCGGCTGCATCATGGAGTTTGACCGCGGGCCGTGGAAGCTTGTATCAAAACGTTGAGATCCCCTGCTGAGGGACTCCGAGGGAGGGAGCGAGTCGGGAAATGCCGGCTGGGAAGAAGAGGGGGGGGGGAGGGGGGCATGCGGGCACGACCACAAGTTGCTGTCGTGTTTGCCACGCTCATCATTTATCGAATGGCAGGCACTGCAGGTAGGCAGTCTTGCTGCCGATTTGTTTACTTCCATGTAATACACACGCTACATACATACCGATGGCCTTTTCCTTTTGATTTCCATGGTCAGCAAGATCTCCTCCATCCTCGTGGCCAAATTGACCGTCTCGTTGACGCCACTGGCCAACCAGGAGACTCGCCCCCTGCCGTGGGGCGTCTCCAGCTTTACGGAGCAAGGCGGTGGCCAATGCTGCGGCGACTCCCCAGAGTCTCCGCTTTTGGGGCAATTTGGCACCTTGTCCCCCTCTACATAGACATGTATGTATGTACATGTACGGATCAGAGACCGGTGCTGTTGCGGTTCTGCAGGCTGCAGGGCATGGGCCTCGTCCGGCCACGCCCCCCGTTCCCAGAAAAGAACACAGCACCTCGGGGCACGCCAAGTCAACCGGCGTCAGCCCATCGCTCCTGCCCACTTGTTGTTGGCCCCTCTACTAGCCAGTAACAAGTAGCCGCCGTCACCCGTCACTCTCGTCAGACATCAGACATCAGACATCTGGCACTTGTCAAACTTCGACCTCGGCTGTCTGGAAGTCTGGAGTGGGCAGTGGGCTCTTTGCCTCCCCGTCCTCGGCGCAATGTAACCCATTCCTACGCACGCCCCAGAACATGTTAAAACTCCCATCTCCGAGATCTTTCTCCTGCCGCCTTTTTTTTTTTTCCTTCTCTCCTCTTTCCCATCATCTGTATCTTGCCCTCCTTCTTAAGATACCCGCTGTGTCGTATCTTTGCCAGCTCTTCCATCGTCCTACGAGCGCAAACAACGGCATCACCTCGCTTTTCCTTCGCCTCACTGCATCTCACACACTCACATTCACAATGGCTCCCAGTGTCATCGTTGTCGGTGGTGGCTGTAAGTATTTGTCTCGCTCCCAGCTTCTACCAGTCTCGAAAGTCGTGGCGCCATCGGAGGATTTGCACTGCTCGGTTGTTTGAACCGAGGACTGCACTTCTGGCCACTTTTGACGAGCGCCAGCTGCAGTTCAGCTGTAGTGTTTGGGGAAATCCTGTGTCAAGAAAAATCATTCGCGACGCGTTGCATCATTTCAATTCTCGAGACTAATCAGATATTCTGGGATGTAGTGTCTGGCCTGAGTGCTGCTCACACCGTCTACCTCGCTGGTGGCAACGTCGTTCTCCTGGACAAGCAGGGTAAGTCCAAGCAACATTCGTAGCCACTTTTTTCTTATCAAGTGCTGACATGGGTTTTGCGCCTCACAGGTTTCTTCGGAGGCAACTCCACCAAGGCCACATCAGGTATCAACGGTGCCTTGACCAGAACACAGGTCGACCACAAGATTGGCGACAGTGTCAAGCAGTTCTACGATGATACCCTAAAGTCAGCCCGTGACAAGGCTCGTCCCGACTTGATCAAGGTCCTCACCTACAAGTCCGCCGCCGCCGTTGAGTGGTTGCAAGATGTCTTCGACCTCGACCTCACCCTGGTCTCCCGTCTCGGGTAAGTTTCATCCCGCTCTGAATCGTTGGACGCTGCGGCGCCTCAATTCGCAATGAAGGGAACATGTTGAATCGTGGCCGCCCTTGTCAACAAGCAAACAAGACTAACAGCCTGCAGTGGTCACTCACAGCCCCGAACCCACCGTGGTTACGATGCCAAGTTCCCTGGTATGGCCATCACCTACGCCCTCATGCAGCGCATTGAGGAGCTCGCCGAGAACGAGCCCCACCGAGTACAGATCATCAAGAAGGCCCGCGTTACCTCGCTGAACAAGCAAGACAACAAGGTCACTGGTGTCACCTACGAGGTGGACGGCAAGCCTGCCTCTGTTGACGGCCCTGTCATTCTCGCCACTGGTGGTTACGCCGCCGACTTTGGCGAGACGTCTCTGCTCCAGAAGCATCGTCCCGACACCATGGGCCTTGCTACTACCAACGGCACCCACGCCACTGGTGACGGTCAGAAGATGGTCATGGCCATTGGCGGCAACGGCATTGACATGGACAAGGTCCAGGTCCACCCCACCGGTCTCGTCGACCCCAAGGACCCCGGCTCCAAGTGGAAGTTCTTGGCCGCTGAGGCTCTCCGTGGCGAGGGTGGTATCCTTCTCAACGACGATGGCGACCGATTCTGCGATGAGCTCGGCCACCGTGATTACGTCTCTGGCATGATGTGGAAGGAGAAGGACAAGAACAAGTTCCCCATCCGCCTCGTCCTCAACTCCAAGGCCTCCAAGACCCTTGACTTCCACACCCGTCACTACTCTGGACGTGGCCTCATGCGCAAGATGACCGGCAAGGAGCTGGCCAAGGAGATTGGTTGCAGCCCCGACCACCTTCAGAAGACTTTCCAGACCTACAACGCCATCGCCGAGGGCAAGCAGAAGGATCCATGGGGCAAGAAGTTCTTCCACAATCTGCCCGTCGACATCAACGACGACTTCCACGTCTCTCTCATGGAGCCCGTACTGCACTTCACCATGGGCGGTATCGAGATCAATGACAAGGCCCAGGTCCTCAACCAGGACAAGAAGCCCTTCGAGGGTCTCTTCGCCTGTGGTGAGTTGGCTGGTGGTGTCCACGGTGCCAACCGTCTCGGTGGCTCCTCCTTGCTCGGCTGTGTCGTCTACGGCCGTGTCGCTGGTGACACTGCCAGCAACTACCTGTTCCAGCAGGCTCTCTCCGGAGCTGGTGCCGGTTCTGCCGCCCAGCGTCTCGGCCAAATCTCTCTTCACCTCGATCCCTCTGCTCCCGGCAAGCTGACCGTCGAGTGGGCCAATGGTGGCTCGGGCTCCGGTGCTGCTGCCAGTGCTCAACAGGCTAGCGCTGCTCCTGCCGGCGCCGCGCCCACCGGTGAGTCCGCCGCCAAGGCCTCCAAGCCCGATCCCAAGGCCTTCAAGGTCCCCGACACCGAGTACACCATGGAGGAGGTCGCTAAACATAACAAGGAGGGCGACCTGTGGGTGGTAGTTAAGGGTGTGGTCATGGATCTCACCCACTGGCTCGACGAGCACCCCGGCGGTCCCCAGGCCATCAAAAACTTCATGGGCCGTGATGCCACCGAGGAGTTCGAGATGTTGCACGACGACGAAGTTATCCCCAAGTACACTCCTGAGCAGGTCATTGGCCGCGTCAAGGGTCAGGAGGTGACTCTTGAGATCTGAACGAGCTTCTCCCATGAACTGGAATGAATTCGTTTAGGTGTCTTGAGACGAGCCAGCCTGATCAGGCTTTTGTGTACTATGACGATATATGGTGAAAGCAGAGTCTGAGAGGGAGGGGTGGTTTATTTCTTCCACACATTTTGTTCTGTCCTTTGTGACAAAAAAAAAGAACGACTTCACATTCTGCACATAGAATCATGAATCACAGCCAGGGAAGCCGCTTGCGGGATAGACGCTTGATGGGCAAGAAAGAAGAGGTAGAGATTGAGAGTAGGCAACAGGCGAAGCTTGTTGCTCAGGTAGAGCATGATTCCCAATCGGTCCCGGTTTTTTTTGGCAGCATGGTCGCTGAAGGCGCATTTGGATACTTATTTTGGCGGGATTTTTTTCTTCTTCTATGTTTGTACTGATAGCTTATGTCTTCATCAATCTACACATATGATCAAAGTCGTTTGAACGTTCCTTGATTGAGTTTGTGATTTCAGTGCCAGCAGCATTATGTGACATGAACAACAGGATTGTAGGCGGTCA
Organism: Epichloe gansuensis var. inebrians E818; assembly: GCA_000309355.1. Classification (NCBI taxonomy): domain Eukaryota; kingdom Fungi; phylum Ascomycota; class Sordariomycetes; order Hypocreales; family Clavicipitaceae; genus Epichloe; species Epichloe inebrians. Next base: position 20,167 of record AMDK01000339.1, read on the forward strand.
CCCTCGGGCACTCAATGCCGTCTGAGCAATTGAGAAATTGAGAATGCGATGCCCTATGACGCGGAAATATCTCTAGTCCATCGAACACATACGGTTTCGCTTTGTTGGACTTCGTATCTGAGTGGTGAGAACAAAGGCAGTTCCTCAAGGCATGGCAATTTGGATCTACATGCCGGTCTAGTGACGCATAAATAGCAACCGCCATGTTGCGTGAGGCCGTCTCGGCAGCGTAATTCGAGGTTGGAGTCGGAGAAGAATCATGTTTTGCCCTCTGGTTCTCGGACTGCTTATCTGCGATGTCCGGCAACAGATCCGACTTGAAGAACAGCCGCTTTTCATGCCACCGGTGCACGGGTTTGGGGCAAGGGCGAAGGGCCTTTGTATTAGACTAGAGACTTGAAACTTGTGTGGCCTTGAAAATCCGTCCTTTGTTGTAACTCGTGTCAATCGAATTGGGAATTGGTATGATTATTGATGACGATGCCGTTTTTTTTTTTTTTTTTTTCTAACCCTAACCCTTACTTTTTTTGGCCACATGGTATCAATGTGTTGTAAAGGTCACAGGTTGTTTTCTATGCTCGGCTCCGTGGAGTGAGAACAAACGAGATTTGCTCCAAGCTTTGCTCCAAGCCCTGTCGAATAAGGAAAATTGCACGTTCTTCGCCTGACGAGGTGTGTTTAAAGAAGAAGACTCGCGAGGTGTCTCGCCATTGCAACCGACTGGTCGACGGGTGGGTATTTCGCACTCGAGACGTGCCGAGAATATATTTGCGAATATCCCGAGTTCGGACGGGGCTGCGAGCCATGGATTGCGGAGTACCCGAGGTTCGTTTCGTGTGCTTTGAAAACAGACAGTTATCGTTGGGTTGAGGACGAATTCTAAAAGGTCCCCTTTTTCACTTGGCGATCCGGATGATGTGAATCGCAACAATGTGACGCCATCCATGAGTGCGTGGCCTCGCGGATCTATCGAGTGGCGTTGGGGAGGAGTTGTAGCATGGTTTTTTTTTTTTTTTTTTTTTCAAAAGACCTTACGGGCCTTACGGGGTAGTTCCGGATCATGTTGGATGGTGTGCACCTCTGCTTTTGCTTCTTTGGATGGGTTCTAGTGAAGAACCTTGATAGGACGTGGCATCCGACCAGGATTAGCAACTTGGGCCTTTCCCTATCTGGTTGTAGAAGCCTCGCAGTCGATCCGGCAGCATCGTGTTAATGCGGCCTTTAGCTATTCATTCTAGTCTGTTTCTCACTTCCGTAAGAACCCGTTGCTGGTCAGATGGAAGCATTCCCGGGAATGCCTGGCCGTGGATGAGTTGCATCCTACACGCGCATGGGAGAGCTCCAACCTGCTTTATTCGCTATGAAGAATTACGTGTGTATTTCTATATTTCTGCATTTCTGCAGTGCGTGATGAGGGAAATGATGCGGCTGTTTCGAGGCTGACCCCGAATTAGATATAGCATCTATTATTATGAGAGACTAGAAGTTGGAGCCAAAGCCAGAGAGGGCCATGGGATGACCCAGGATCCGACATGGCGACTCTTCCAGCCCGGTCGTTCCGGAGAACCTGGCGGTGGGGTTCGGCATGGGGGTACGGGCAAACCTGGCTGTCTGGTATTATGCATATAATTATAGTGACCTTGGAATTACGTGATCAAATTACGTTGTGGGAAAGGCCGAATTAGCGTGGTCCATTGGTTCATGCACGTCTTGCCGGGTCCTGCACGAAATTGACTTTCAAATGTCTGTATCCAGGTCTAGCTTCAATCCTGAGCAGGGAGAGTGGTGAGAAAATGGAATAGCGGCGGGTACCCGATCTGATGCCGACCGAGGACAATTAATTAACTATTAGGGACGTGAGACCCGTGTTCGCTTGTGATCAAGTCGATTGCTCTGGGCGGACAAGGGTTAAGGAGTCTGAACTTGCCGATAAGTATGTAGATGCGGATTTCACTTTGTAACAGGTGAGTTTTGAGGCGACGCATGGCTTAAACGCCTGCCGGGTCCATTGGTCTTTAGAGGGGTCCTCAAGCCGTTGTTCGGCTTCATGATTGATGATATTGGTTATGTATGTATGTATGTATGTATGTATGTATAATGCGGCGGTATTAATAACAGTCTGGAAGCTAGGCTCAGGAATAAGGTTCAGACAACCAAGGTCGTAAGATGAACCGATGGCCTGGAAGAGACTGCGAAGAGACTGCGAAGACGGTTCCATGTCAAACCAACAAACATGACAGGCATGGCAACGTGGTGCTGGCCAAATTGGCAAGGCAAAGAAAGGCAAGGGTTGTGGATAATAACGAAAAGCAGGGGTTTTCTTGCCGCATTCTCCGCGGCCGTTTTTGAATGCCTACAGTGTCTTGCGCACCGTACCTGCACCCTGCTGAATGCTTACAGTACTCACAAATTGTACATGTAATTCCTTTTAGGTCTTCTGTAATCCGCACCCCGTCCTCTACTTGGTCAACCTCCTCGAGTTGTTTGGGTCTCCAGGGGAAAAAATTGACAATGATAATGGCTTTGCACTACTACGTGCTGCGTGGGAGAAAAGACCCTTCTACGGTACTTCGGCCGTGTTTGGCATGACATCAAAAGTCGTCAAGTAGGCGACCGAGTTGGTTTCTCATCATGACGCCAGGTATCCCAGTGTCGTTGCCGACCGTCACTTTTGAGACGTGGCCCTCGGTCTCCCTCCAACAACTTGGCTCACCTGGTGGTCGGGAACGGGATGGACATGAGATTGTTTTCGGATCACCCTGCCATCGCCAACTTCAACCGGAGAAAGTGAGGAACAGGGATCAAAAGCTGAGCCGATATTCCGTACATAGACAGACTTTTTTTTTGGTGCTTTGTTAAATCATCGTCACAGGTTGTTGGCAGGCATCCATCGGCAGGACAGCACGGACCTTTGCCGAATGACCTTGAAGGGGTACTGAATTCTGTGTAAGACAGAGCAGAGACGCTCGGCAGCTCACATCGACACAGACGACGAACCAAAGGGAAAGAAGGGAGCCGCCTAGCGAGACATTCTGGGCATCGGCAAGGGGGCGCCGGCTGGATCTGACGAGATGGTCAGGATCTGTCCATGAGCTAATAGGTAGGCCTTCATCCACAGTGTTGTAGAGGAAGGATGTCATCCACAGACTAACGGGATGCGGTCGACGAGGTAAGAATGCCAGCCAAGCTCAATCCCTGCCAACAAATGGTAACATGAACCGCCGGGGCCCACAGCACTACGGATAGATGTCATCAGAAAGACGCTGAGATGTGAGTGCAACTTTGAGAAGTGTCCAAAGCTCGCCCAAAAAATCGGAGAACCATTGTGTAGCGCTGTAGCGCTGTACGGTGTTATTTTGCATATCGTGACGACAGCGGCCCGTAAGTGATTATTATCGATACGTGGGATGAAAATTTTGAATTGAAAAACGATTACAAGTGAGAGAGCGTGACAGGACAGTGCGAGAGGCCAGCTTCGCGATCCTGAAGTGAAGGTGGTCGAGAGAAAAAGTTTGGTGGGATCATTCCTGTCTGATGAGACGGCCCATGCCAGGCTAGGCTAGTGCGAAGCGAAGGGGGAGTGGCAGATCCACCTGATGCCGGCAGCCAGCCAATCTAGTGGCGGGGCGCGCAGAGGGTGGTGCGACCTCGATTTGCCTGCCGACGGCGACCAAGCCACGCCAACTGCTGGCCGGCGCATCAAGCAAGTTATTACTACATGTAAATAAATAACAGGCGCTACTGGCAGCTGGTGGCCACACCGGCGTGGCGTGAGCGTGGGCAGCCAGAGAAGGGCACAAGTACTTATTATATGTAATTATGTACATGTATGGTATGTACAATTACTAATTACTCCGTACATATATGTATGTACTTGGCTCAGACCTGACAAGTCGAGTGTGGTCCAGACCCGCACAAGTCTCGCCCAGTTCGCCCCAAACCAGCGCCCCTCCACGCCCCGCTCTCTTCCCTTGCACGTCCTTCCATTCGCTCCCCTCTCTCGGCTGGACACCCAGACAGCCAGTCAGTCAGCCAGTCAGCAATCACTTGGTATCCCCACCATCCATTAACCCTTCCTCTTGCCCCAGGTTTTGCCTACCGGACCAGTTCGTGAACGAACCCGCCCAATCCTCCTCTCTCACCTACCGTCGCGACTGCAACCACTCACGACAACCTCGCCTCAGCATCATTGCGAATCTTTCGCTCTGGCTCGCTTTGGGTTTGGGTTTGCTTGCTTGCTTCGACATCGCGTGCTCGACGACGGCGCACACGACTGCTTGCCTTGCTTGATACACACGGTCGGCGACTCTGTGACCCGACTATCCCCCCCCCCCGGCCGACGACTCTTCACATCACCAGACGATCGTTCACCGCCTGCTTTTTCGACACCCTTTTGCCGCATGACTACATGGCTAGAGTGATTTTCAGTTGGGCACAATCATTCGAAAATCACAGACGGCATTCTGCTTCTTCACACTTGGATAATTTCGTCGAGCCACGATTCCGCCTAGTGAGACACACAGCCCTGGATTGACGACGTCCAATCCGCAACCATGGCGAATGCCATGGGCTGGCATAAGCCCGACAATGTCGCCGGCTCGTCAGCACCGGCCATCATGGTTGGTCTCTTTGTCGCTTCTGGTGGCTTGCTTTTTGGTTATGATACTGGGTAAGCAATACTCACTCGCTTTTGCGTCATCATAAAGCCACGGTGAAAATGGGGATGGAAATCATGCTGTGGAATAAGTTTGTAAACGTCATGCCACGGAAGTCCTTGGCGCAATTTTTCACGCGAGTTATGATGGGATG
>AMDK01000340.1:0-24876 GCA_000309355.1 Epichloe gansuensis var. inebrians E818
GCATTATTATTATAGAGTTAGTTATAGAGCTACTTAACTTCTAATTAGCCTAATAGCTTAGATATCTAATATCTTTAGATTATATTATAAATATTATAATAATTAATACCTTATATATTATTAATATTATCTTATTAAAGCTTCTTAAGGATTATAAAGGGTTTCTACCTATTATTATAGGTATTAATAATCTCTTTCTTATATTTATAAATAACTTTACGCTAAGACTATATAAATATAGTAGTGTTTATTAACTTATAGTTATAAGCCTACTCTCTTATTAGCTACTTAATTATAAAAATACCCTTATATACTAATATTATTAATCTATATAGGTAATCTATTATTTATAAGCTTATATTATTATAAGACTTAGTTTTATAAGCTAAAGGGTTATACTATAAGGTATCCTCTAGCCTTTATAGTATTAAAAGATAATCTATATAGGATTATTAGTATTTAGCTTTTTTCTATAAATTATAAGGCTATACCCCTTAGTATAGGAGGCTATATTAATAGCCTCTTAGGTAGCTTAGAAGCTATTAAATTAATAATTATAAAGTAACTCTATAATTATAAGAGATTATAAGTATTTAGCTAGTGTAAATAGCTTTAAATTATAATATATAATTATAATACTTAGTAGTAATAGTTATTATATATATTATTTTTTAGCTATAGAAAATATTAGGTCTAACTACTAGCTTCCCTGCTAAAAAAAGCTATAAGCCTAGTATTGGTTACTATCTAGCACTAGCCACATTTGGGGGTGCTGGTTATGCATAGGTGGGTGCTTGATAAACGCGCCCTAAAGAAAGGAAAAAGGTCCTGTCTTGAGCGCCGGTCACTGGATGGCTGTGGGCGGTGCAAATGTATTATTACTTGCTGCTGCACGTCTTAAAAAATTCGTTTGCTGCATGTTTGCGCGCTCGTGCAAAATGGCTTGTTGCTTCCTTCTGTTAGTTGATCTTCACTCTTCGTCACCATCTAGCCAAGAGCAACACTCTTTACTCGCGTTGCATTTTTCATACGTGTAGTTTTCGTATGCTCGGTCAACTCCGTGGTGTATTTAAGTCCTGCCGCAAGGTTCCGTGTCGACGCTCCGCCTTCCTATTCGGGCCCGCTCATCTCTGAAGCTCCGTGCCGCGTTGGTGATATTCCACAGGATCGTTTGTCTGTCCTGACATAGTTTATTGGAAGCCCACGGATCTCTATCCCGGCAGCGTGGGAAAGCCACGATCTCTGAGCCGCTTGATCCCGGTGTTGGTGCAGGAGGTCACCTTCCAAGGAGAGATTTGGCGTATGATATTAATTTATGTTCGCCGTGTAGCCCCAAGCCTCTAATTTGTTGCGACAAAAGGTCGACGACCCATCGTGGCGAACAGGGGAAGGCATAGCGGACCTCGCGTAACAAGTATTGAGTAACTTTGGTCTGGGTCATGCTCCCACCAGCCAAACGTCTCTAGTCATGGCCAGAGTATTGCATCACATTTTGAAATGTAGTCTTGTCTTTTTTAGATAATGTGGTATATTTCTAATTAATACAAACTTAGGAATTTTATCTTATTTTAAGGTAGTAGGACCAAGAACTACAGTCTACCCCCTGAATGATTTTACAAATCTACATGCCCCACTTTTTGTTCCTCTCTAACAGGCATCCGAGCCGCCCCAGACTAGCCACGATTAGAGGACTACAAGGAAAATAGACAGGGTATATAACGCCATAAAAGAGTACATTTAATTATAAGAGGACTACTAGTAATACAAGGTACCTGTCCCCCTCATTTCCCTGCTGATACCTGATTCGCTCAATTCCCCCTGTCATGTAGATTTGTAAAATCATTCAAGGGTTGTACTGTAAGAACCCAGAACGTGTGCTAGAATCCCCAATAGACCAAAAGATTCGCCAATGAGCATGGCATCTTACACTTGTGTTGGATATTACAGCCTCACATCTTGCATCACTCTCTTCGCGATACCTTCCCTCGGTTTATCCGAGACCTCGGCACCTGGGGCAAAGACCCTCTTTGCCCTCCTCATATTACATAGCCTCTTTTCGCCATGTGTGGATAGCCTAGATAGCTGAATTGATCATCATACTTTCCACATCGTCTCACAAATTTCCCTGCGGTACATGCGTTCATAGTGTTTTATAGTTTTTTATTTATAACTCACTACGGACACACATTAGTATAGACCCACTTTATAGTTTTTCAATAAACCGTCTATTAATAGATTTATTCTATGCTTCTCTATATGTATATATTTGAAATTATATAATTAATCAAGAAACACAGTTTAAACCACATTTTCATGCACCGTCAATACTTTGGTCACGGCGTCGTTCTTCGCCCTCATCTCGGAACTTCTTGCCAATGATTATGCATACATTTTACAAGGGCCACGGATAGCGAGTCCGAGCTTCTGACCGTAGGTGGGGCTGTGACTGTGGACCTGCAATTTCTCGCACACGTGAGGGAAAAAAGACGTGCACGTGACACAGCAATTGACAAGGCCCCCTAATGATAGGTTACAAAGAAGATAGAATTGATGATAGTTATCTAGCTATAAAAGAGAGATTACGAGCATCCCTTTTATAGAGGGAAAAGCCTATCTAGCATAAAGTCGTGTGCGTTATATACATTCCCCTTGCATTCCAACGCGTGTGTGGGTACGGACGATCACAATCTCCGTGCTACCCGGGCGACACAATTGTGTAAGATATCCATGAATGAGAGAAGCACTTTCTAGCCAACGGCTTCATTGACAAGTTTTTTGGGGTAACATTCGCGAGCAGACTGGTCCGAGACGCCAGTTCAGCATAATAGCGAGCAAGGTCTGTGTTACGGAAGACTATAGCTACAACTGTGCCGAAACCCAAAAATCAAAAAAATTCGTAACTACAGCTACCCTAGCGTGTAATAAGAGGCATACCTAAGGGGGCCTCACAGTATGAACCTAATTTGTTAATTCGTCAATCAATTCGTCAATCAATTCGTTAATTAATTTATTAATTCGTGAACTTGTTAATTTATTAACTAACTAACTAACTAAACGACTAATTAACTGATTAATTAAATGACTAACTAACTGACTAACTAACTGACTAACTAACTGACTAACTAACTGACTAACTAACCGACCAATTGACCAATTGACCAATTGACTGATTGATTGACTGATTAATTGACTGATTGATTGACGAATTGATTGACGAATTGATTGACGAATTGATTGATTGACCGACCGACTAACCGACTGACTGACTAACTGACTAACTAACCGACTAATTGACTAATTAACTAATTAACTAATTAACTAATTGATTTGACTGATTGATTGACTGATTGACTGATTGATTGACTGATTGACTGATTGATTGACTGATTGACTGATTGATTGACTGATTGACTGATTGATTGACTGATTGACTGATTGATTGACTGATTGACTGATTGATTGACTGATTGACTGATTGATTGACTGATTGACTGATTGATTGACTGATTGACTGATTGATTGACTGATTGACTGATTGATTGACTGATTGACTGATTGATTGACTGATTGACTGATTGATTGACTGATTGACTGATTGATTGACTGATTGACTGATTGATTGACTGATTGACTGATTGACTGATTGACTAACTAATTACAAGTGCGAATTCGCACTTGAATACTGTATGTAAGCTATGTGGATAATTTTTACCGCCTACCTAATTAGGAGTAAATGCTCTATTCCTAATACGCCCCATAGGGTTCACATATTAAATTTTGGGTTTCGGCAAAGTTGTAGCTATAGTCTTCCGTATGTGTGCATCATTATTTGTTCCCGTCCAGTTTGCTCATCGCTCTTTTGAGGAACGAGTGCAAATTTGTGCGGCACAGCGTCGACGAATCATGTTCATTGTTTTTTTGCACCTGCATTTCACGAACTTTTGGCATGTCGTACGTATTACTGTCCTGTAACCTAACATAGTACTGGCAGATGCCATTTTCTATGCCGTATCCGGGAACGGTACCCTCATCGTAAATGAAGGATTCGAGGCAGAGCTGCGAAAGCACGACATCGGCGATGGGGATTTTGTATTTGTTCCTGCATGAACTGAGCATCAGGTCCTCAACGCATAAGATGTAGACTTGGTTTGTGTTGTAATTCACGGAGGGCCACAGTCGGTGGCAGCCACGCTTGTAGACTAGGATGGAGATGAAGATACGGCAGGTACATAAAATAGACATCGTATATTCTTTTACATGTCCGGTGCGTTGCGTGCTATTAATAGTTCTCTTTCCTATGTTTTCCACTTCGTACGTCTATCCATTGCCAACACCAAGTCAACCATACGAAAGAATGAGTTGCACTACCCAACCTCGCGCATACTTGCAGTCGAATACTTGGGCATGATCTAGAAGCGGAAAAATCACGACATCAACCTCGTCCGAGGGCACCTCGCTGTGTACTTTGGGGTGGCCAATGGCGTCATCGCCAGTAATGATTCGCGGCTTGGACGTCAAATAGTTTGTAACTGATGCAGTGTCGACAATCAAATCCCTTCCAGATAAGCTGACAGCTACTTTTCGCCTGCCTGATTGGGCTCTTTCAGCTCCCGATTGCAGAGGATCCGAAAACAAGTCTTCCCGCCATAGAATATTGTCGCGCCAGAAAAAGTGGCGACCAAGACTGTAGGCGACACCAGGATCAGTGCTGGCGAAGTATCAAAGCTGCCACTCGTTAGCCATCTTGGGTGGCCTTCGAGTGAAGTTGTAAGCTACATCAGGCAAATGAAGGAGAATGGTGACCGGATCAATAAGAACAACCGCGGCTATACGTTGTTGAAGAATGGGCGAATGTAACATGTGCGTGGTCGGAACAGACCCATAGGAATGCGAAACAAGATTAAAAGTCTCCCATCCATGGTGATGATCTAATATGCCGATGATCATTCGCAGAAGCTCTTGCTTTCGTGGTGGTGGGTGAGTGAGTCGAAAGGAGATCGGGAGCACCTCTGGCACGATCAATCCCACGTCACCCGATCTGGATGAACAGCCTAATTGTGTGAGAAACCGCACATAAGTCCACAATCCAACCCCGATACCATGCCAGAAAACAATTGGCCGTGAATTTGGACAAGTGTGAGGTTTAAACCAGTACCCCAGTTCCGGCTCGGGTGAGCGACATTTGGCGAATAATTCTTGTGGTCGGGGTGGAAAAGTTGCCCATGACGTCTCGGATGAACGAGCATAGTAACAGAATCCGCACCAGGAAAGAGCGGCATGTGTAGCCATATCGATCAAAAATATGATAGAATACCACAGCAGGCACCTATACACAGAGGGGACATCGTCAAATGTCAAACGAAGGCATTTTGCGGCACCTCTTCCCTCCCCTACCGGATGGCCAAGCTGCTTCTCAGTCAAAGTAATGTATTCCTCGAGTTCATTCAAGATGTCTTCATCGATCAGTCCAGGACTTAGACTCTGCATGTCAGTATCGAAGAAAGCCCACAGGAAAAATTCTCGGAGGTTATCATGCCGGATATCTTCCATACGGGCACCCAGGAACCACCACCTCAAATATTCCTGGGGGAGAGGGGTATTGGTGATGCATTTTTCGAACAAGGCTTTCCGGTCTGCTGGGGAAATAGGAACAGGATGAATCGCTGCTTGACGTAGCTTCTGTTTGTGGGGAGCGTAAATGAGAGTGAAGAAGAGGAGCTCGGCCAAGAGCAAACCCGACAACGCTATTCTGAGCCTCCGAAGTAAGCCAGAGTCGGTTTGAATGAGAAAAGTAGAGGCAAGCAAAGCGATATAGAGAACGGGCATGTAGCGAAAAACGAGGATCGAGAGACGGATGAACACCAGTTCGCTCAGGGATGTTCCAATCATTTTTCGGTGCTTCGTATTGTTTCGCTGACACTCTGAGACACTAGTAACAGGTCGAGATCACTATGGATGCAACGTCCAATGCCCACCCACTATCGCATTGCTGAAGATCCACCTGGACAGATAATATGAAGGTCGTCAAATTCTAATCACGGAGCGTCTCTCGGCTGGTGAATGCTTGCTGTGCGCCCGCGAGTTCTGAAAACCAAGTTAGACTAGACCGAACTTCATTCACAGAATTACACTCTGTAGATCTTGTAGGATGGGACTGGATGGGGGTTTAAACCAGAGTTTTGCTGAAAATCAGAAATTGTTGGAACGGAAGTTGTCGAATTGAATGCGAGACACAGCTCTGTTACAAGCATAAAGGCAAGACATGCCACTAAGCCTTCCTCTGTCTGGTCTGTTCTCCTATTTTTTACTCATTTTCAGAATAAACTTCTTTTTTTGTGGGGGATATCGAGATGTTCCTAGGCATGTGGTGATAATGACAATGATTGATCCAAATTTGCTGTTACAATGGCTTGGTTGTTTTCAATTTCGCGGTTCATAGCCATGAGGAAATCGCGCCTCAAGTTGCATGTATGTGGTGTGGTTACGTGGTGCTCTCTCTGCTGGCCGCAGCAGTTCAGCAGTGGCACCCCCCCACCTACGGAAGACTAGCAGCCTTGAAAATATGTCGACGTCATGGGAGGAAAACGGGAACGGCCCCAGTAACTCTCCCCAACAGAATTGAACAAGGAAAATTTGGCAAGTTCAAATTTGAACATTTTCTTCCTCGATCAAAAATTATTCAGAGCCCAAGTATCGACATGGCGGACAAGTACGTGCTGCGGATCACCGCTGGCCCAAGCTATGATGTAACGACGCACGTTGAAATTCCTGTGAACAAATCCGAGCCAACAAGCATCAAGGGCGACGGCGCCGACATCGAACTGAATGTGAGAATACAGGATTACAATGGTCTCCCCCTGGGATCGCCGTCTACATCAGCGTATTTCTCAACGGAGCCCCACGCATATAGCCAGGACCAGTACAGCATTTCATTTCAATTTACGCCGCACAAACGCGCCTCTTCCGAAGACAACCTGTCACGCAGCGCAGAGGATGGTAAAGACAAAAGGGCCTATGATAAGACGGCGAATGAAGGAATAAGTGGTCATGACCTTCAGTTCGGCAATGATTTTGACCGTCCTATTCGTGACAAACTGCCTCCCGGATTTAACACTGCTTTGAGAATTGTCAGATGGTGGATTGATCCTGGTCTCGATGGAGACGCCTACGCAGACAGGCCATACCTCTATGGCCCTGCTCTGAGTTCCTTCAACTCTATTCATGTAGGCGCTGGCGTCTGCGATGCGGATAAGGGCGGTCTGTGGTTCGAGGAAGGCGGCGACGAAGAGGGCATGAAAGTCCGGCAAGCGGTTGGCATGCCGGACGACCGTAAAGCACGCATGAAGTGGGCATTACGAGACGACAGTAAGACAAAATGGGTTTTTGAGTATGGGAAGACATACGGGCTCGATTTTTACAATCCCTACATCGACTTTACAAACCTGGCTTTGAAACTGCCTGGGTTTCATTTGCCAATTGTAAAATACTGGGATGGCCAAGGCCTAAGGTATGATCATCCACTCCTTGTGTTCTTCATTCTAGTCTAGTCTATGTGCAAGTTTGCTCATCATCGGCTTGCTTTTCTGCTCTCCATAAGGCAAAGATTTGTTTTTTACTCTACGGGATCAACCTTCTCTTCTTTTTCTCTTCTTTTCTCTCTCTGTCTCTCTTTTTCGTTTGTGCAATGCTGCTTTGATATTCTTCTCGTTTAACTTAGATCTCTCAGGCGCTCACACGAACTTAGATATGTCCTGCGAAATAAACGAACGGAGGAGGTATACCTAGTAATCGTATTCACCATTTACCTACGGGAAGACGTCAACGAGGACGGCACACTCAAAGAAGGCGCGGCGGAACGAGTTGTGGAAGGAATAGATAGTGAAAGAAGGAGTCGCGAGGATCATGATGAAGACAAGGCATTGAAAGAGGCCGAGGCGAAACTAGGGCCGAAAGTTGCAAGCAATGAAACAAGTGCGGATGACGTCGACTAATTTATATTTCGTAGTCTCTCTGCCTTGCATATGTCAGCGAGGCAATAAAAGGTTTGGTTTCCCCCTTCCACTTCCGTACGATGCTCTCCAATCCAAAGGCACTGCATCATTTCTTGACTGGGAGAAAAAAGACATGTGTTCTCTGATACTGACGACTCGGCCATCTTGTAGTAGGCTTGAGCTTGATTCGTTACAAACGCCTTTTGGTATAACCTTGATGAGTCCGAGCAAGCTAGCCAATCCTTCGCAGCGGTGTCTTGACCCGTAACCCGGAATTGGACCCAGCAGAATTACAAGGGAAGACGAGAATTGGGGTGGACAAATGAAACGACTCGCATCAGGGTACTGATTGGCAAAGCATGGCCGAGCAGCCAGAGGAAGGTGTGGCATACTCGTTTGACTCGAGATCGGCAGGGTTCACGATCGCCAAAGCTCCATTCTGGGCGATGCTCGACTTGCAAGCAGTTACAAAACCGGGGCAATCATCGGCCGCATGCAGTGTACAGAGTGAATCTTCACCGCCTACATAAGCATGAGCTGAGGCCTGGTTTCTAGCAGGGAACGACAAGAGATGAGGCTACTGCGAACAGGAAATGTGTTCACCTTGATGACGTGAGGAAGGAGTCTTTGCATTGTCTGAAGGAGTATTGAATGATTTTGTTCCCATAATCCCTTCAATTGGTGTTATATTGTGATGGCGTTCGTATGGATTCCCCCGCTTCAAATTTATGTGGTGAAACTTGCTCGTCGTCGTGTTCGCTTGAGATGGCTCGTTCGAACTCCCAACTTAAGCGTAAGCTTCAGCGTTTGAACCCAGGACTGGACTTGATTTCGATGCGGGGCGCGGTCATTCCGCCGAGATGCTATTTTGTACATGATCCTATGGCCGCCCGAATGAATTGGCAGCATAGAAACAGGCGAAGCGTCGGTATCCATGGTGGCCATTGACTAGGGTAGCTCGTCAAATCATTAATGAAAAGGACCTGACGAGCCAGTTGGCATGTCCCCTCTCTATCGCGATATATCTCTCTTTCATTAACAGCAGCCGAAGAGTACTTACTAGATAGCGTTGCTATTCTTTATTTTCGAGAAAGGGAAAGCGAGAAGCTGACAAGCAGCTAGGCCAAATCGCCAAGAACGGAGTGCGCACCCCTCATATGGCTGCGGTGATACGAGTATGCGAGTATGCTCAACAGAAGCTACCATATACAGCTTTTTTTACCCACCTTTCGCAGGGTGTCTTAACTCGGGCTTTCCCTAGTCAAGGAATTCCCGTTGTCTATAGGATATCCTTAATTTGATAGAGGCAAAGCGGGAAGCTGTCTCACAGCCTCTTTCCCTGACTTCTGCAGATGTTTCAAACCACGGATCGCTCCGCTTTCCCTGACCACAACTGTTGGAGCTGGTTGAGATCAGCCCTACTCCGTACAATCAGACCAAAATGTTGAGCTGGGAAAATACCCGGACTGCTTGTACCTGTTGCTTATTCCCGTAGAATCCCATCGAGGTCCCACTTTTCTTCTTACGTACTTCTTATTATTACCGCACGACACCCGTCGGTCAAGTTTTCTCTGGCCAAAGTCGTAACTCCCCCATCTTCTTGAGATAAGCTAGCGTCTCCCCTTACTATTCATATTATTTTCACGGTAGTTCTTGTTCCAGCGAGTCTAGTTGTCTCCGTTTGAACCAACATTTAGACCTCTGTAGAAACTGTAGAAACTGTAGAGGGTTGCCAGGGGCTGGGCTTCAAGCCCATTATCGCTTCACCACGAGTTGCAAAACCCCAGCCTCCATAATCACCCCCCCCCCCCATCTTGCATCATTCCTGCGACTTCCAATAGCGCCTTTATTAGCGTGGGGGGTGGCCACAGCGAGGGCAACTCCTCACGACCCTCGCGTTATTCCCGTTCAACCCCGACTTACTCCCCGGTTCTTACAACTGTTTCCTCTCTCACTCACAGATAAAAATGCCGCCTCCGCATCGTCTCGTCTTGACCGAACACATCGGCAGAATTTTGTCCTTATGTCTGGTCTACAATAGGAAGCTATCGCTGTCCTGCGTATGGAAGGCTATGTATGCTTCTGATTGACCCGTCTTCACAGTTATTGTTACCAGTGCATTTTTTTTTCTCCCCCCTCCCCCAATACTTTTGAGTAATCCGCCATGGCGACGATCGTCAATTCTACTCGCATCTCTGAAGAAGGATGTTGCAAGGTCTTGGGTAAAGATCAGCCAAGACAATCCTTTTGCAATGCTCCTCAACAATGTTTAACGGCCACGATGGATGGCAAATCATATGATGCCTCCAGTCGTGGGGCGCAAATTGACGAGACCAGTTCCATCAAGTATTTCTATCTGTCTTTTGATACGGTCATGCCAACGATGCCAACCCCGCAGCAAGCTGGATTCAGCAATGAGAACAATCTTCCGTCATGCCCCGACTTGAAGCCTTACATGTCTCCTTTGAAATGGAGCTCAGCTAGGAAGAACGTCTCTTTAGCGCTTTCATGTATTGCTACATTCTTCACAGCATACACGGCAGGCTGCTATTCTCCATCAGCAGGTATTATTGCCTATGACCTCAACACAACTCGCCTTGTCACGTTGGTTGGCATCACTACGTTTTGCATGGATTTCGCACTTGCACCCATGGCATTGGCCCCGATTTCAGAGATCTGGGGACGATTTCCAGTCTTTGTCACTGCCGGTGTAATGTTCGTGGTTTTTCAAGCAGTCTGTTCTGTCATGCCTCACATTGCGGGACTTCTCATAGCCCGATTCTTTGTTGGAGTTGGCGCATCAGTCTTCAGCTCCGTTGTTGGTGGAGTCATAGCAGACCTGTGGGATAAAAGCGAACGAAACACGCCGATGGCCCTATTCAGTGGCTTTGTACTTGCTGGGACTGGTGCTGGTCCATTGGTTGGCTTAGCCTTCATGGAAACACTTGGGCAAACAACGTTAGCTTGGAAGTGGACCTTCTGGCACCAGGTCGTCTTGGACGGCATGCTTCTTATTTCCTTGGTCTTTTGGTTCAAGGAGAGTCGGGCCTCTGTCTTGCTGAGAAAAAAGGCAAAAAAGCTGAATCAGTGGTACGAAGAGTTGGAAGCGAACGGCGTGTTTGGAATGTACTTGCTAGGCTCTTCGATGCCGATTGCTGCACGATCGGCATCCTCCAGCGAAACCTGCTTGTCCTCTGGTGCAAATGACCTAGAACAAGACCTTGCTACTGCATCTATGAAGCGAGGAAGTCTTCTGCGCATTCGATGGGTCGCCGAGGAAGATGAAAACCGACCCTCTGTGCTCCAAATGATGGCCACCTCTGTAAGACGTCCTTTTCACATGCTTTTCACCGAACCAGTGGTCTTCTGTTTCTCCCTCTGGGCAGCCTTCTCATGGGCAGTACTTTATCTTTCCTTTTCTGTTGTTACTTTTCTGTATCAGAACAGTTTCGATCTGTCCAGTCGAGTATATGGAGCTATTATGGCAGCCTCGGTTGTCGCCACAACGGTCAGCATTTATCAACAGCATCTGCTCAAACATCCTCAGTGGCGGACTTACGGTGAGGAGTTCATGTACTCTGATTCAAAGTTCTGGGCATTCATGAGGAAGAGCTTCCCTACCGACTCACCGGAAGCACGCCTGTATTTCGCCTGCATCACAGCTTTGTTTCTTCCTGCTGGTCTGTTTGGAAGCTTCCTAAGCCCAGATTACATGGGTGGTCATGCAGAAGCCATTGGGTTAGGTTTTGCGATCTGGGGCATTTATTCAATCTATCTTGCCACATTCAATTATCTTGCCGACACGTACCAGGCATACGCATCTTCAGCATTAGCTGCACAGAATTTTTGCCGCAATGTTCTTGGCGGTGTTTTCCCACTCATTGTCAATGCAATGTTGGCAACCTGGGCCTCAAGGGCGCTGGAGGCATGCTTGGTGGGATCGCCATGGTTCTTTCAGTCATTCCCTGGGTGCTGTTGATTTTTGGTGAAAAGATCAGGTCAAAAAGCAAACTTGCAATTGTGAGTAATCATTAATGATGATATTGGATACGCAACATAACTCCTCTAACAGCTTCACAGTCTCTGCAACAATAGCTGCGCTAATCAGAGGTTGTCTTTCCATGTTTTGGCTAAGACGATGAATTTCCATTTTAGCCTTCCTTACTCTAGGAGTTTGGGCCACGACAAAACTTGGTGATCAGCATGTCGCCGTAGTTCATTCACCATTTGGGGCATTGGAATCATGGTCATGAGTCGGACATGGCGAGATATGATAGTTTCACAGTATTTTTGAACAGCATCAAAGTAAATGAATCGCGTGAGAACAGATGTGAAACCGCTTACGCTAGGCTTAGGCCTCAGAAGCAAATAATCAAAATACCAGAGTCGCACAACGCGCATTGAACTACAAATGCCATCTTGTCCATGTCCGCGCCAGTGAGTTATTCTAGTTTGCACATTCCTGCATCAGCTCGAAATGAATGCGGTCTTTTGATACATCATCTGTGCTCTTCACTGTTTGTATGACTCGGCATATGAAAGATGCATTACCCTTGACTGCGCAGTCCCGTACGATCCCCGCAGAAACCATGCTCATGATCCAGTGGGTTGGCGAAATGCAAATGGCATTGGCCAATTGACAGAGATCGGTTATCAATGTCCAGATTTGTAACATTTCTGGACGTATATTTTATGTACTTTCCTTCTTCTTTGAGGCTCATAAGACTAGCCGCATGAAGTTGCATGTCTACTTTGACCTGGCCTTTTCAGCTTGAGCCTGCTCGTAAATCCAGTCGTTCAATCCATTCTTGTTCCTGAGTTCGGCATCATGTCAGAGTTGAAAGGCGCTGAAGTATTATTCCCAAGACCTCGAATTTGCTCACCTTGCAATTTCTATGGCATAAAACTGCATTCGCGGAACTATATTGCACAACATGTTAGGCAAGGCCGATTGAAGATGGCTAAACGTAAATATTGAACGAATACATACCGAAAACGGTTGTGCTCTCCTCATACTCCACCTTGGGATTGTTTCGGACCATTGTGCCAAAGTTGTAATCGTCAATTTTCTTCTCGTAAGCCATCATGAAAGCTCTCCAGCGCTCCTTTCCGCTCTTGCTCTTCATTTCGTCTTCGTCAATGGTGGCGGCGGGGTTGAACTCGGGAAAAGCTTCCTTGAAGTGGTCATAAATTTCATCGTCCATTTTAGTGAGTCGTAACAATGAGCCTTTGACCTTCTCAAGAATCGACCAGTATGTCTGCATGTGTTGAACGACTGCCGACAGACTTAGCGACCGATGTACTTTTCGGGGGCGGAATGAAGAATTCGCGAACCTTTGACAGCAAATTGCTTCTCCATCTGCATTGAATTAGCTCAAAATCGTTGTTGCATTAAGCGCTTGGCCACACCGGCGAGGGGTGCGACTATAACGCACATCTTCCATGTTCACTGCTTCTTCCGCGTTGAAACCAGTTGGCAAAGGGCCTCCGGCAACGGACATGCTATCCATTGGATCCATTTTTGTTATGATGTCCTGTAGTTTTTGCTTGCTTTGACTCTGCAAGAGCGTGTCATGCGACTTGGTAGACAGTCAATCTTTATGCATTCGTCGCGACAAAAATCTTAGGTTGAGTGCGCCTGCCTGTTAACGTTTTTTTTTTGTGGGGGGGGTCAAGTCAAATCTTGGAAATTTTGTACATTTTTGTTAGTAGAGGGGCAGAGAGAGGGGCATCGATCCACGCACGCACGTATGACATCATTCTCACAGTGAAAACTAAGGAAAAAACTGTGCTAACACTGTGCGTTGTCACTTTATTATTGGCCAGACGTCTTTTTTTAGCATTGTCTGCCACCTTTCCCTTGGAGATGACAATGCCTCTGAATGGCATGTTGATGTATTCTGGACATCATCGGCTGAGCGCAGCTCAATCTGCATTGTTTCCTCTCTTTAGTTTCCTGGTCAGGCTGGTGTGATCATCAATTGCGGTGCGAAGCGTCAAAGCTCAAATAATGCTGTTTCGCTCTAAGCTGGCAACGTTTTCTTCTACTACATCTGTGCGGCTGAGTGAGAGTTTAAAGCATCAATGACGTCGCTTTTAGCATCGCCCGCCATGTGCATTAACTGATTTCCTTGCTGATATCCTAACACAACAAGTATTTTTGCGTGGTTTGACCGCTCATTATTTGCCATCTTGCGCTCTAACCGCTCGTTGGGAATCTGTTTGTTCTCCATGAATGTCTTTCAGACAATAGTAATGCTCTCACCTCCACACAATGGGGCCTCGTATCATACTAACCACCGTCCATCGCGCCCTTGGATTCGGTCGCACAACAGAACCATGTTGCATCACAGGAAGGGTTCATCGCTCACCAACTTTCTTACCACGACTATGATCAAATCCGGCCTTTTCTTTTCAACATCAATATAGTATGTGATCGGTCCAAGCCTGCTCTGAAAGACTATACTTCATCGAATGGCCGGAGCATGGATTCCAAGAGCAACTCATCGTTCTCAGACCAAGGGTCTGCTTCGGATGGCTTTCAGAATTATTCGAACTCTCATAAAGCTGGCACTTCTTGCTCATGGGGGAGTCTATTTTCGTTCACAAAGAAGACTCATGCAGGTATTTTCTTGGCTGCGCTCGTGGCGACTGCTTCGAATGCATTTCTAAAAACACTCTTATCAGTGTTCTTAGGGCAAATATTTGATGTCGTTTCTCAGCTTGGAGAGGGATCCCGTTCTGGACAATCTGCTCTTGCCGAGGTGTCGAAATGGTGTATTGTCCTTGCAGGGCTTGGAGTTGGCAACTGGATGGCAAGTGCTTCATTCCTCAGCCTTTGGATTGTATTTGGTGAGCTGCAGGCCAATGAAGTAAGAAAACATGTCACTTCAAATCTTCTTTCCAGAGATGTTGAATGGTTAGAAAATCTCAACGATGGAATCGAGGGTCTGCACATCAGGATTCATGCGTAGGTTCAGTTCAGGACGCTTGCAAAACAACTCAGCGTCACTTGTCCCTCGATGTATTCCGTCAACTAACTTTTCGTTTTGCACAGACAGACGCGTGATCTCCAGTTAGCGCTCTCGCAAGTATTGGGCCTCGTCATTTGTGACACTGTCACATCATGTGCGTCACTCGGCATCGCCTTCTACTACTCATGGAAATTGACTTTGGTTCTCATGTCTACCCTACCAGTATCTTTCATGGTCTTGGCTATCGCCACTCGGAACTTAGATTCCGAAGTCTTGTCTCAAAGGCAATTCTTGCAAAAGGCATCTACAATTGCCGCCGCCGCTTTCAATGGCATAGACGTCGTCCGAGTATTTTCCGGTTTTGATCGAGAACAAAAAAAGTACGGTGATGCTTTGAGACTCGCTGCTCGCCATTTCTTGGCGCAAGCTCGCTGTAACTCAATACAAATGGGATATCTCGCCTTTTGGTCGATATCAATTTTCGTCTTGGGATTTTGGTACGGGCTCGTTCTGGTAGAACAAGGTCTCTTGCCCGGGCACGTCGTTACAACCTTTTATGCGGTCATCATAGCATTCAATGGAGTCGAATCATTTGCCGGTCATTGGCTCATATTATCGAAAGGAAAGTCTGCAGCGCATTTTCTCGTACATTTGGCTCGGTCAAGGAATGATCTAGACATCACTACTCGTGCCGAGCGTTCTGTCACACTTCGAACATGTGCTGGCAGTATCCAGTTGAATCAAGTAAGCTTCTCGTCGTGTTACAATTTTCCATCTTTGGCTTACAATAAAGCAAAGGTCGATTTTGCCTACCAGTCAAATCTCAAGGATAACATTATAAGAGGAGTGACCATGCATATACCAGCAAAGCAATTTACGTTTCTGGTAGGAGAGTCCGGGTCAGGAAAAAGCACTGTGTGCAGTCTGATGGCCAACCTACTCACGCCTATCGCAGGAGAAGTGTCCGTCGATGGACACCCTGTTGATCATATACAGCCAAGCTGCCTGAGCAGGCATGTTTCGTTGATACATCAAAACAGCTCTGTTATACACGATTCCTTCTTCAACAACGTGGCATTTGGTTCCAGATGCCCAGACGATGTCTCTGAAACGGAGGTTCGACAAGCCTGTACTTTTGCACAATTAGAGTCCACGATATCGCAATTACGCAGCGGATTAGCCACCATTGTCGGTGCTGAAAACCACAGTCTCAGCGGTGGACAAAAACAAAGACTTGCTCTTGCAAGGGCTCGGATGCGCGATCCCGCGATACTGATTCTTGATGAACCAACAAGTGCCCTGGACCCAATCGGTCGAACCATCGTCATGAATGCCGTCAGGGAATGGCGTAAAGACAAGACTACAATAGTCGTTACACACGACATTTCAAGCATACGAGACGAAGATTTTGTCTTTATCATGAGAAACGGTACCATCCTTCGTCAGGGACGCATGCAAGACCTTCGAAACGCGTTGACCGCGCCTTGCATTCCAAAAAGTTGTACCACGTCTGATCAAGCCAACTTGATGTCGGCTTCGAGTACTTTGAAACCACGCGATAAAGGCTCATTCCATACTGTTGCCAATGCCTCCGAAACAGAGTTTCAACAAATTACATTGCGCTCATCTTTATTCATTCAGCCAGCTGGTAGACATGCCAGCATCTCAAGATCTCGTACAAAAGATACGCGCAAAAGCCTAATCGAAGGTTGGCGAATCACAGACGATGTGGAAAGAAAGTAGCAGCAGTTCTCAACCTATTTAGACAGACATTTTGGCACAACCGAGACAAGTCATGTACTCGAGAAACGTCATGCATGTACAAAAGCATGCTTTGCTCCGGAGGAGACAATTGACAACAATGATCAAATCTCGGAGTCGTCTGATTCGAGTTTTACAGGAGATAGCCCGATGGAGAGAAAGCCCAATTGCAAATATCGGCATGCAGAAATTGAAGACAGAACCAGCCAACCAGACCCACGTCCACATGACTCCATTCGAGGCATACTTTCCACTTTTTGGCCGTCCCTAGGCTTCAAAGATCGCATTCTTTGTGTTTTGGCTCTTTTCCTTTGCCTATTGGCTGCAGCTGCCACTCCTGCATTTTCCTTTTGCCTGGCTAGGTTGTTGGGTGCAATGTGGTCCAAGACAGACAAGGTCGAACAAGGGCTCAGGTGGGCATTGTTTCTCATCGGAATCGCTGTGACAGACGGGATTTGCACTGGCGGAGGACACTATTTGTTCGACAAAGTCAGCCAAGCATGGATTGATCACCTTAGGCAAGATATCTTTGGTAAAGTGTTGGTCCAGCCAAAGTTGTGGTGTCAAGCGACACAGCACAGTCCAGGACAGCTCAGCCGGTGCCTCGATAGAAACGCCCAAGAAATGCGTAGCGTAGTGGGAAAGTTCTTGCCAGTTTTGATAGTGGTTGTTGCAATCATGTCCATATCTGTGGTATGGGCAATGACAATCTGTTGGCAACTCACATTGGTTGCGCTATCTCCCCTACCTCTTTTTGTTCTGGCTATCAAGATGTACACCATGGTCAGTTCGAAATGGGAACAAAGGTGCAACGAAGCTGCTTCGGACTCGAGCGCCACATTGAAAGAAGTGCTGCTCAACTTTTCGCTTATCCGAGTCTTTGGATTGGGCCAATACTTCGATGATAAGCAAACCACCACAGCACATAAGGCATGGCGAGTTGGACTTGAAAGGGCAGTATACACCGGCCCCTGGTTTGGACTCTACCAGTCCATTACCTTGCCGCTCACTGCGTTGGTATTTTACTACGGAACTTCCCTCACATCGCAAAATACACGCGATTTAAACGTCAGCGACGTTCTTCAGGTCATCAACCTACTGCTTTTTAGTATCGGGACATCATTTGAGCTTCTGAATGGACTTCCTCAGCTCACAGCCGCACGAGTAGCAGCGACCGAGCTCCTTGACTACACAAAGTCAACGAAAACTATGGACACAAGCAAACATTCTCTAATGCGCCCAGATTCTCCTTTGCCGATTGAGATGCACAATGTTAACTTTACTCCTGAACAAAGCTCAGCTAAAGTTTTAAACGAGTTTTCTTATGTCATCGACCCCGGCTCATGTGTAGCAGTTGTTGGGTCCTCGGGCAGCGGCAAAACCACGATGTTGTCACTCATCCTTGGCTTAACAACACCAGACTCTTCGGTTCATGCTCATGACCGGAAATCAGATTTCACACTTTGTTTTGGAGGTGTGCCATACTCCATTCTCGACTTGCAACATGTGCGCTCAATGATGGCTTATGTGCCCCAACAACCATTCTTGTTTCCAGCCACCATCCGGGATAACATAGCTTATGGCGTCTCGTCAACATGCCCCATACTCGTCCAAGAAGTAGTGGTACAGGCAGCTCAAGCATCAGGCATTCACAAGTTCATTGTCTCACTTCCCGATGGATATGACACGGTCGTTGGGGATGGGGGGCAAGCATTATCAGGGGGGCAAGCTCAGCTAGTGAATATAGCTCGCGCGTTGGCCAAGCGGCCTCGTCTCCTCATTCTCGACGAGCCTACTAGTGCCCTGGATTCGGAGAGTGCTTCAGATGTCCGCATTGCCCTAAGATCGTTGATTCGATCGCCTTGCTGGCGAGAGGACGGCATGGCCCTCGTCATTGCAACTCACAGTATCGAAATGATACAAGTGGCTGCCGAGGTAGTGGTTTTAGATAAAGGGATCAAGGTTGAGCAAGGAACATATGGTACTCTAATCGCAAGTCGAAGCCATCTGTGGAGACTCATGAATGAAGGCAGTACGTGATCTCACCGAACGACACTTTACATTCAATGTGTCCAAAATTTGAGCTTAATTCTATAACATAGAGTTCAAAATCCATTTCCCATTTTGAAAAACAAAGATATGTATGTATATATATAATGGATTAAATGCCTATATGTTTGATATATAAATGTCATGTTATCGTGGCAAATGTAGTGAAATACAAATTTGCACTCTCCGTATATACTACTCAAGTGCCGTTTAGAATGACTAGCTGTCCGACGTAGACATGTCCCGGTCATATCATAGAACGGAACCTCCTCACCTCCGTTTAGATCGCAAAAAGCTCTCCCAAGTTACACCTCGCCTCTTGGCAGTGGCAGGGGCAGCAGATCTAGGTCGCGTGGGCTCTACCCAAATATGTCTTGCCGGTTGTCTTCGTGGCCGGCGTGGCTGTTCCTCCTCATGAGGCTTAGTCATATATTTCATGATGCACGGGTTTTGGCTAGGTGGTATATCGATATTGGTCCTTGCTTGAAGAATAGGGTCGTTTGGTAATGTCTGCGGATGTATTTCCAATATGTGCTTGCCCATGGGGCGACCGAAGCGAGCGGCATATATCAGTGCGTGGAGATCTAGATCTCTCTTATCACTGTCGCCAGTTCTTTCCGTAAGTGCCTCCGATATGTGTCTTTGGTGAATTGAGGTTTCGCTTTGGGTTGAGCGACTCGCTCGTCGCTTAGAAGTCTTCGTATCGATGATGGTATTGGTACTGCTTTTGGAGCCAGCTGACTTTTGCCTGCTTCGGATGTGCAGAATAGACAGGCAAGAGCACCAGTTTCGAAATGGCAGCGTGAGCCATCGAAGGACATGTCCGACCTTGTGGAAGAACGACGCAATGTATCTGTCAGGAACTTGTCGGATCAAAGCGCCCAGCGGAATCGTTAGTACTCCGAATAGTAGGCTCCATCCCCATTGCGCCCCTGTTAGAGGGACAGTGTCCAAAGCTTCACCACCTTTGAAGATAATCACGAATTGACCGACCAGAGTGAGAATCTGAACACCGATAAACCAAGGGTTTCGGAGAACTCCTTGGTACCAAATATCGAGCTTGTTATCGACGCGGCGACAGTTATGCTGGTTGAAGAACTGCATCCAGACATATATATTGAACACAAGAGTCTGCAGCTTCTCAATCTCTGCCGGAGTATGTGGATCGAAGATGTCCCAACCAGCATAATGCACGACAAAGACAACTGCGAGCTGATACAGCGCTTGCCCCAGAATCATTTTCCACATCGTTATGTTGATAATTGGGGCATTGCGAGGTTCTGGTTTACGTTTAAGGAAGTCTGGTGATGGATGATCCGTGGCGAGTCCTAGAGATGCGAAGATATCCATAATAAGATTGATCCATAGCAGCTGGACGACTGTGAAAATAGAGTCGCCCACGAGTTCGGAGACAATTGTAAGAATACCTGCTGTAATATTGATGGTGAACTGAAACTAGTTTTAATTAGTCTTCATTCCACCAAAGCCGCAGCCAGTCACTTTTGCATTTATAGACTTACTTGGCAGAATTTCTTAACAGCATCATTGATCGTACGACCCCAACTTAGTGCTTTGACAATGGAAGCGAAATTATCATCAAGCAGAATGATAGAAGCCGCTTCTTTGGCGACTTCAGTGCCTTGGATGCCCATAGCAAAACCAACGTCTGCTTCTTTGAGAGCTAGCGCGTCGTTTGTGCCATCTCCGGTAACGGCCACTGTCTCTTTCATGGAGCGCAGATGAGTGACAAGGAGCAGTTTGTCCTCAGGACTGGACCTAGCCAAAACCTGGAGGCGGGGAATTACAGCATCAAGCTGCTCAGGAGTAAGTTTGCGGAACGTTGGTCCGTCCATTGCAATACCACCACTAGAGTAAATGCCACATTCGATGGCAACAGCCTTGGCTGTTAGAAAGTTGTCTCCTGTGACCATACGTACGAACACTCCAGCCTCCTGGCATCTCTTAACAGAATTGATGACCTCGAGTCGCAGTGGGTCGCGTATTCCGAAGAAGGCGATGAATATTAAACCTGATGCAAGCCACTCAAGATTGATGGAAGCTGGATCGTCATCAGGATGCTCGAATACTTCGGATTCGTCGAAGTCTCTGTATGCAATCGCGACAGGTCGAAGCATATTGTTAGCGTATTCTTGAATGGTGTCCCGGAAGCCATCTCTGTCATCTTCCGATAAACGAGCAGTCGTCAGCTGGTACGTATGATCTTCCACAGCATAAGCACAATATTCGAAAACAATTTCAGCAGCTCCCTTGATTAGGAGTCTGTATCTCCCGCTTGGAAGTCTGATGAGAACTGCCATCCACTTTCGCGATGATTCGAAGGGAAGCATAGTAACGACAGGTGTGTTGGCTCTTTCAGTTCCTAGAAGTCCCATACCAAGATGGTCTCGGCTGAATTTCAGCAACGCGGTTTCGGTACTAGAGCCGAAATAGTCCGGAGTATTCGAGTCATCACTTTCGAAAGCAGTGGAATTCAGTGCAATGCTGTCTTTAATGAGATCCTTCACTTCGTGGGACATGGCTGCTACAAGTTGAGATGACCCGCCCGTTCGCGCGATGTCAGGAACAGGTGCCGACTGTCCGTTTTCGATAGCGGGTGCATCCATGTCATCGAAAGCACCGTCAAGAGCAATGCGGCCAGAAACAACTGACATTTTGTTTTGCGTGAGGGTTCCCGTCTTGTCGGAACAAACACTAGTAGCATTGCCCATGACCTCACACGAGCGGACGAGCCGAACCAAATTGTTGTCTTGAAGCATGCGCGTCGTAGCGAAAGCGAGGGCAACAGTAACATTTAGTGCCAATCCTTCAGGGACCGTGATGATGACAACAGTGATGGATAAAATGAGAATGTGAAAGAAAGCCTCCGCTTTGTTGGATGGCCCCTTGTTGGCCATTGATCTCAGGCGTAACAAGAATCGAATGAACAATATCACAAAAAAAATGGCGCCAGCGATGGCGCCAAAAACAATAAGTTGCTTGCCAAGTCGGCCCAGCTTGGCTTGCAGG
Source organism: Epichloe gansuensis var. inebrians E818 (assembly GCA_000309355.1). Classification (NCBI taxonomy): domain Eukaryota; kingdom Fungi; phylum Ascomycota; class Sordariomycetes; order Hypocreales; family Clavicipitaceae; genus Epichloe; species Epichloe inebrians. The sequence continues at coordinate 21,803 of AMDK01000340.1, forward strand.
GGCGTCTCCTCAACATCTTCGCGCAAAGACATGAGTGTGCGACCATATGTGGAATTTGCACCAACTGAAAGAACGAGATACCGCCCAACGCCTCGCGACACAGTAGTACCACTCAAAATGAAGGGATCAGCAAGAACCGCGTGAGAAGCGTCGTGGTCCGCTGGAACAGTCTTCTGAACCATACCAGATTCACCGGAGATTGAAGATTCGTTGATATATAGGCCAGAAGCCTCAATCAAAACCCCATCCACTGCGATGACTTCTCCCGCCTCGATATGCATAACATCTCCGACCAAAACCTGGGTGATGTCGACTTGCTGAGCTCTGCCGGATCTGAGCACGGTCACTTCGCGATGCTTCTTCCGCTCAGTCAATTTTTCAAATTTATGGTTCTTTTGCCAGTCATTGGCAGCACTTGCCAAAACGATGATGACGATAGCAATAACAACCGTTACGCCGTCTACCCACTCAATGTTGGAGTACCCTTCTTCTGCCGTTACGGATTGGTAAATACCAATGGCTAACGATATGCACGCCGAAATCGTGAGGAGTATTAGCAGTTTGTCATTGAAGGCGATCCACATGAGCTTAAAGAAAGACTTTTGTCTCCGGCGAGGTAGACGATTAGTCCCGAATATTCGTTTTCGATCGGCAAACGGAGAGGCAGAATTGTCCCCAAGTCGTAGAGTATGGTGCAGATGGTGTGTTGATATCGGTGGAATGCTATGTAAAACGGCAGGACGTGATTCTCGACCGGCGGCTACAGCTTCGTCGAAGGAAACAGAGCCATCGAGGTTGGTCTCATCGGTACTGAGACCAGCGGCAACATCGGTCCGAAGACCGGCTGCGAGACCTCGAAGGCCGCCAAAGAAATCAAGAGCTTCGAGATCGCGCAGGGTCAGGAGTTTATACAGTTGTGAGGGCGTAAAGGCGAAGTTATTGGATGGTATGGGAGAATCTTCGCGCAGTTCCTCTGCTAGAGGTGTAGCACTAAGTCTTTCGGTCGGGCCACGGTTATCACGGCGCTGTGCTGATACGACGAGAATTGAATCCATAAGGGCACGACCTAATCGGCAGCCTTCTTGGGAGGTGTGGAGGTCCTCGAGGACTGTATCGTCTCGATAATTCACGGCGTGAAAGTGTTCTGGCTAAGCATTTCAAAAATGGCAATGTCACAATTGCTGAATATGAAACGATGCATTGGTTTGAAAACGACTAGATACGAGCGGCCCGCACAAAGTTCCGTACATACGAATGGGATGCCCAGCGGGAAAGGGACTTTCGTTAGTCGTTTTAATAGCGCATACGGAGTACAGTACAATATAACCCTGGTTTTATTGTAAGAATCTACACTATACCCCCTATTTAATTTTGCAGAGATACTTGCGCCACAGCTGGCAGCCCTTATTAGTTAGCGCGTAGCTGATAAGACTAGCCTTATTAGCAAGGAATAGAAGCTACCTACTAGTACCTATTTTTTACGCTAAAATTCTATTCTAGCTGCTAATTAGTGCGATTCCCCCTTATAAGTAGACGTCTAAAATTATTTAAGGGTTATACTATATATACGCTACTTATGGTAGCGCTTATTAGCTACGCTACAGCTAATAAGGCTAAGCTTATTAGAGCAATGTGTAGGGAAGTAAGCACTACCTATAGGTACCTTTTCTTTAGTGGAAATTATAGCTAACTTTAGGTACCTCTGTCTCACGCTTATTTCCCGCTTTAGCTGCTAATTAGCGTGATTCCCCCCTGCATGTAAGTTTTTATAATAAAACCAGGGTTATATTATACACCCCTTAAATAATTTTACAAATCTACATAACAGGGGGACTTAAGCGAATTCAGTGTTAGTGTTATGGACTAGCCATAAGATAAGGCTATAGGCTATTAAGATAATATTAAGAAACTTAAGGAAAGAAAGGGAAGAGAGAAGAACATAGGTCCTATACAGGCCCCTTATACCCCTTAATTAGCTTATATTAGCTCCCTTTCCCTTATATTACTTATATATTACTACTAAGGCTTAGGTAAAGCCTAAGCCCTTATATATACCCTTACTTACTCCTCTCTTACCTATATTATTATTACTTCTTATTATAATCTATCCTTACTTACTATAACCTACTAATATAGTATATTTAAGTTATATATAACTAGTATATATATTATATAGCTTACTAATAAGGGGTTAAAATTTACCCTTACCTATATAATTAGCTTATTCCTACCTATCCTATATATTATATCTAATATAATACTATACCTCTCCTTTTCTTATTTTAATAGCCCTTATTCCTTACTTACTTAAGGTCCTCCTTTCCTTACTCTTACCTATATAATAACTATAATTAATTATTTTAATAACTAACTTATTAATATAGTATAATTAAGTTATATATACTAGTATATATATTATATAAAGTTTACTAATATAAGGGATTAATATATTCTCCTTGTATAATTAGCTTATTCTTATTTATCTTATATATTATATCCCTTTATAATATATAATCCTTTCTTTATTATTATAATAATCCTAAACCCCCTTACCTATTTATATTCTCTCCTTACTACTATTATATATATAAATATTTTATTAAAAATCCCCTTAGATTAAACCTTTCCTTAATAACTACTATCCTTATATTATTATAAACCTATCTTACTACCTATTCTTTCTTATTCTTATCCTATTTTTATCTTACTCCTATTTATCCTAATTATAATATTATTATACCTAAGTCTAGTATACTTACTATCTTTACTAGTAAAGATTTAGTATTCCCTTAGCCTTCCTTTACTTTATATTTAGCTTAGGCTTTTAGAAAGTTTCTTATAAAAGGTAACTCTAATAATAAGTAGTATATTACTCTTAAGGTAGTTTTTTATTCTTATAAGCTATATATTAAATAAGCCCTTACTATAGGTATATTAGAATATTATCTCTTTAAATCTAATAAGTCTTATTCCCTTTACTAAGGAAACTATATTACCTATATTTAGTTAACTAAGTACTTATTTACTAATTCTTATCTTTATTATACATTAAAGAATCTTAACGCTAAGATTAC
>AMDK01000341.1:0-24857 GCA_000309355.1 Epichloe gansuensis var. inebrians E818
CTCAGCCTGTTATCCAAGGTGCTGCTATTGCTCTGGCCATGTTCGCCTGCGCTGTGTTCCAAACTACCATGGTGGTATGTAACCTCTAAAATAAAACCCGATGAAGAACTAAAACATCAAGCTTCGTGGCACTAACACTGTTCTGACAGCACCAATACTTTCAAATATCGTTTGAGACGGGTATGCGAATCAAGGGCGGTCTTAGCTCCACCATTTATCGCAAGTCGTTAAGACTGTCAAATGAGGGCCGTTCTGCGAAAACGACTGGCGACATCGTCAATTACATGGCCGTGGATGCACAGCGTCTCCAGGATTTGACTCAGTTCTTGCAACAAGCCTGGTCTGCGCCGTTCCAAATTATAATCTGCATGGTTTCCCTCTACAGTTTGCTTGGATGGTCCATGATGGCTGGCACAGTTGTCATGATTATTATGATGCCAGCCCAGGGATGGGTTGCGAGAATAATGAAGAACTTGCAAAAGGACCAGATGAAGAACAAGGATGCCAGGAGCAGACTCATCAACGAAATCATCACAAACATGAAGAGCATCAAGCTTTATGCTTGGGGTGCTGCATTCATGAACAAGCTCAACTATGTGCGAAATGAACAAGAGCTCAAGAACCTGCGGCGAATTGGCGCCACGCAAGCCTTTGCCAACTTCACATGGAGCACTGCCCCATTCTTCGTCTCTTGCTCTACTTTCACCGTCTTTGTACTGACACAGGACAAGCCGCTCACCACGGACATCATCTTTCCTGCACTAGCCCTCTTCAACTTGTTGACTTTCCCTCTTGCAATTTTGCCCATGGTCATCACTTCTATCGTCGAGGCCTCGGTCGCCGTCGGCCGTTTAACCGATTTCCTCACTGCTGAAGAATTGCAGTCTGAAGCCATCATCGTTAAGCCAGCTCCCAAGGAGATGGGGGAAGAGACCGTCATTATTCATGACGGGACATTTTCATGGAACCGTCACGAGGCCAAGGAAGTCCTCAAGGACATCGAATTCACTGCTTACAAGGGTGAGCTATCTTGTGTCGTTGGCCGTGTGGGTTCTGGCAAGTCTTCTTTCCTTCAAAGCATCCTGGGAGACCTTTGGAAGGTCAAGGGTTCTGCTGAAGTCAGAGGCACTGTTGCATATGCTTCCCAGCAGACATGGATATTGAACGCAACCGTAAAGGAAAACATCATTTTCGGTTACCGATACGACTCCGAGTTCTACGAGAAGACTGTCCAGGCTTGTGCTCTACTAGACGACTTTGCCCAACTTCCCGATGGAGACGAGACAGTTGTCGGAGAGCGAGGCATCTCCCTCAGTGGTGGACAGAAGGCTCGCGTTGCTCTTGCTCGTGCTGTGTATGCGCGTGCCGATATCTATCTCCTGGACGACGTCTTGTCTGCCGTAGACTCTCATGTTGGCCGCCACATTATCGATAACGTTCTGGGACCCCGCGGTTTACTGTCTACGAAGACAAGGATCCTCGCTACAAATTCCACCCCCGTTCTTCGCCAGGCTAGCTTCATCACCATGCTCAAGGACGGATCAGTCGCTGAAAAGGGTACATACAATCAGCTCGTCGCGAAGAAGGGCCTGGTTGCCGATCTCTTAAAGACAGCTGGTCAGGACTCGAACAATGCCTCGGGTAGCTCCAGTCCGCCTTCTAGCGAGACCTCCACAGTCATCGGCGGTGAAACCAGTAATAGCCAGGACAAGGAAGAAATTGATGAGGCCGCGGAGGACGTGCCGGAAATGGAACCCATCAAGGGTGCTCAAGCGTCAGGCAAAAAGCCTCGATCCAGCAGCATGGCTACTCTGCGACGCGCCAGTACAGCTAGTTTCAAGGGTCCTCGTGGTAAACTTACAGACGAAGAGCTTGCCGGCAACTCCAGGACCAAACAAGCCAAGGAGTTTGCTGAGCAAGGCAAAGTCAAGTGGTCTGTTTATGGTGAGTATGCCAAGGAGAACAACCTGGTTGCTGTCTCTGTCTACATGATCGCTCTTTTGGCCGCGCAGTCTGCCGGTATTGGTGGTTCTTTCTGGCTCAAGTCATGGTCTGAACATAACGAAGACACTGGTACCAACGACGACATTGGCAAATACATTGGCATCTACTTTGCCTTTGGAATCGGTTCGTCTTTGCTCACTGTGGTGCAGACCTTGATTTTGTGGATTTTCTGCTCCATCGAGGCGTCGCGAAAGTTACACGAGCGCATGGCGAATGCCATCTTCCGATCACCAATGTCCTTCTTCGACACCACGCCGACGGGACGTATCTTGAACAGATTTTCTAGCGATATTTACCGTGTCGATGAGGTCTTGGCTCGCGTTTTCAACATGTTGTTCGTCAACGTAGCCCGATCTTGTTTCACGCTAGGTGTCATCTCATTCTCAACGCCGGCTTTCGTTGCGTTGATTGTACCTCTTGCCTTGACATACTATTGGATTCAGAGATACTACCTCCGCACATCTCGAGAATTGAAGAGATTGGATAGTGTCAGCCGCAGTCCCATCTATGCTCATTTCCAAGAATCCCTAGGTGGTGTCAGCATCATTCGGGCGTTTCGCCAACAGGGGCGATTCGAATTGGAAAACGAGTGGCGTGTCGATGCTAATTTGCGAGCATACTATCCATCAATCAGCGCCAATCGTTGGTTGGCCGTTCGCCTCGAGTTCATCGGTGCCGTCGTCATTCTTGCTGCGGCTGGTCTTGCCATCATATCTGTATCCAACAGAAGCGGGCTCAGAGAAGGCACAGTTGGTCTTGCCATGTCTTACGCTCTTCAGATTACGACCTCCCTCAACTGGATTGTCCGCCAAACTGTCGAGGTTGAGACCAACATTGTCTCCGTGGAACGCGTTCTCGAGTACACCAGACTGCCTAGCGAGGCTCCTGAAATCATTGCAGCGCACCGACCGCCCGTTGCTTGGCCCGCCAAGGGTGAGGTATACTTCAAGAACTACAGCACGCGATATCGCGAGGGCCTGGACCTTGTTCTCAAACACATCAACCTGGACATCAAGACCCACGAGAAGATTGGTGTCGTTGGCCGAACAGGAACAGGCAAATCGTCGTTAACGCTCGCGCTGTTCCGTCTGATCGAGCCAGCAACCGGCAACATCGAAATTGACGACGTGAACACATCCGGCATAGGATTGTTGGATCTGCGTCGACGATTGGCCATCATTCCTCAGGATGCGGCCTTGTTTGAAGGCACAGTTCGTGACAATCTTGATCCGGGCCATGTCCACGACGATACTGAATTGTGGAGTGTTCTTGGTAAGTGTCTAGAGCAGCTAATACCACGAGTTGACAAGTACTTACAGGGTTTGGAACAGATCACGCCCGCCTTAAAGAGCAAGTTGCCGGCATGGATGGCGGCCTTGAGGCCAAGATAAACGAAGGAGGCAAGTCGCGAAATGCAAAGCACACCGTCATACTGCCCTTCCCATTGCAAGTATTTCCCATTGCAAGTAGTTTCTAACACTCCCCATCTAGGGTCCAACCTGTCTCAAGGTCAACGACAACTTGTTTCCCTTGCCCGTGCCATGCTCACTCCTTCGAACATTCTTGTTCTGGATGAAGCCACTGCTGCTGTAGACATTGAAACCGATGCCATGCTCCAATCAACGTTGCGCTCTCCGCTCTTTGCGAACCGCACCATCATCACAGTTGCCCACCGCCTCAACACGATTCTTGACAGCGACCGCGTGGTTGTTCTCGACAAGGGCGAGGTGGTCGAGTTTGACACGCCGGGCGAGCTGTTTAAGAAGCAAGGTGTATTCTACGGTCTGATGAAACAGGCTGGACTGGAAATCGAATAGATATGCATGTGTAGAAATGTACAAAGGGAAGGCTGATGGCATAGATTTTGCGTACTTGTCCGAATCTAGCATGTACTTGTATATATACTTTGGCCATTTCATACTTGTTGTTTTCATTGATAATGTGCACAGGCATAAAACTTGAAACTCATTCGTCGGCAAGAAGACGAACAGTCGTGAACTTTAGGGATACCATGGCACAATCTCTCAAAACTTGCATGACGCGAATGTCATTCCCACAAAGACGCCAACATTCGGCATCGCCTATTCCATCCCCGACACACGCACTGACCTGCTTTGTTTTTTTCTGCTCATCCCTGAAATCAGCTACGCACTTCCGTAATACACGAAGGCGCAAAATAGAATCCGGGGTGTAATGCATGGGCGCAAAGAAGCCCTCGACGAGCATACATACTGCAATTGCATATGCAGAGCATGCAGTATCCATGACCCCCCGTGGCTGACCCCCCGTGGCTGACAGCAGTGAGACATCGGGGCTTCCTTCCCACTGCTGAGCCTGAGTCTCACCGGCTGCCCTGTGCGGCGTGACTTTGTGCCACCGCGACCTATGTAATAAATAACCTTGCGTTACATGTCTCGGGGGGGGGGAGGGGACTCGGGAAGGGAAGGGAAGGGAAGGGAAGGGGGGGGTTAGGGCATCTTTCTTGTGTGTGACCGGGGAGACGGGCATTTGCGTTGAGTATGTACGTGGGCGGGCAGATGAAATCATGTTTGTTGGTGCCGTGTATGGATTGATGTGGATTGATTGATTGATTGGGGGTCTCGGCGGGATTCGTGCCATGGTGGGGAATGTCAGATGTCGGCTGAGACGGACATGACGGCGAGAACAGCTATTCTGGTGGCTGTACTTTGTGCTTTGTACTTTGTACGCCACACCAACAGGACAAGGATCAATATTGCAGGTGGGAGAATGGCAGTGTTTTTTTTGTTTTGCTCTGCTGCAGCTCCCCTGGGAGGGAAGAAGAAAAACAGTGTCTGTGGCCTTTTCCGGGCAGGGAGGGGTTGGGTTGGATCTATTCTGGTCAAGTAAGTGGGAACGGTAATAAGCGCAGTGCCTGCGTAGCATGGAGGACCACCCCCTTCCCCCCCCCCACACCTTTTTGACGTCGTGCAACTCGAGAGCATATAGTGTGATGATAACATCTCGCCGGCCTCTTCTTCTTTTCTCTTTCCTTCTTTCTGGTTGTCGGTAATGGGTTGATAAGGGAAGGGGGGGACTTTTGTTCTGAAACGCGTCGTTCTAGGTTTGGCAACCGGTAGATGGAGGCCCCAAACAAGACGGTGCAGAACCGGCGGCTACTTTGTTACATCGTGGCCATGCCAAAGTTGTCGCCCGATAACTCAGAAACCGGGGCCGCGGTCACGGCATTTGCGTGCGGGATCTTGATCTCGCGCGATGCAGCACCGTCACCACATCTTGCACCCAATTCGGGTAGTTGGGGATAACATGGCGGACTAAGGGATGGATGGCCAAAGGGGACAAAGCAAGATCAGGACGTTTCACTCGTCCATCCGCACTTTTCCGTTGTAGGAACTTTGGTTCATGAGCTCCAAGCCAGGAAAACTCAAATCTCATCGCGCGTGGTTTTAAGTCGTTTGCGTTGCACTCCAAACGCGACGTCGTGGCAACCAGCCGTCTTCTTTTAATCCCGCCTTCTCGCCCTGGGCTAGCCTTCTAAAATAGTGTCGAGGAAGCCATATCGGGTAATTGGGCGTCGAGCCAGTGGCTGGAACAACCACGCCCATGTGCCCTGGTGGAAGTGATGCCCCGGAGTCCGTATCAATTCAAAATCGTCCTTCTCCAGACCGAGTCATTGGTATGCCCGCTTCCCACCTGCTTATACTAGGCTAGGCTTCGAAGGGGAAAATGTGGTGCCGGATATCGTCCTTTGGCACCTGTTCTCGATTCATGGGTTCCGTTGCATCTTATAATATTAGCTGATGAAGCTTCTGGTAAACTGAAATCACGGGAACAAGTCCGAGCCAGACCAATTCCGACCGGCCACACCTCCAACATCTGCATCAATAGTCGTCGATGTTGAGGCCGTCGTCGGTGTCGGTCCGGTGCCATCGCTGTAGACAGTAAGAACAGTACTCCGCATTTGCAGCAGTCAATTACCCACTCGCATATCAAGAATGGAGCATGTTTTCGGTCTTCAACTTATCCCGACGATATTCGTCGGTCGACGAGCCTTGGAAAGGATCCTTTGTAATTTAGCAGAAGCCCTGTATTACACCTCTGCCAATCTATATGTGGTAAATGTGGCAAAGACCACGAATTCGGTGATGGCGCCTAAGAACGCGGTGTTTGTTCCGCTGCTTTCAAATCGCGGCGCATCGATCATCGGACGCGGATGCAGGATCAGGCACGGCCAGAGCCTCTTTCGAGCTGCCCCAATTCCGCCGCATTGCACCAGGGATGTGCGAATAGGAAAAAGAACCCAATCCCAGCTAAGCGGCGGCCTAATAAATATCCTCGTCGTCCCACTTGCAGGGTAGCGTACTACTAGTGTGCTCAAGTGAACCAACTATGGCGTTGTTGTTGAGTTCAAGTCTGCACAGTGATTATGGTGAATCAAACTTCAAATAATGATACTGACTCGGGTTGAGGCCAGTCATGACAAGTCGACGAATACAAATACTGACTATCATGTCTTCAACATCGGTCGGCCCAGGTCTGTCACTTTCGATTGTGAGTGGGAAAAAAAGTGGCGGTATCTTCATAATGACCAAATGAGAGAGCTGTCAATCTGCCAAACTATGAACGATAACTCTTTCTTGTACTGTCATGTGTCAGCCAATCCGATGCATCTCTCGGTATGGAACCAATTATCCATTCGGTTGTTCAGCGAGGCATTCGGGGGTTGGTTGCATCGAAAGCTGGGGCGTCATGGGCAAGCCTGGATTGCGCCTCAGACAGCGGAGCAGCGAAAGTGTTCCTTTTCCTGGCTTCGTATCGATGATACGAGAACACAATGCTAGGTTGGTGGCCTCATTCATAATGGGCATCTTTAGCAAGGCCCAGACTGGGACCCCTGTGTTGAAGCTGAATTGTTAGTCACCCTAGGTATAGAAATGTGAGGAAGCATAGAAGTATGCACAGGTATATAAGAGACGTGGAGGTCGAACGGCAATACTTCAGCTGGAGTTGATGTGCAGAAAAATACATTGATGAGCTTACCATGAAAACAGTTACTCTTTCAACGCAAGCTGGTGTTTAAAAGTTGCCCTGTTATGCCTGCGTAAGATCCTGCGTTAGTACTTCGCAGATCGTGTACACGGCATACCGTATAAACTTGTGAACAGTGGAGTTTGTGTTGGTCAATCTCGACTCTATTGTACGAATCGCCAGTTTGTATCGCCAGGAATCCATCGTAACTTGCCTCCGGCTCTGCGTTCGAACAGTGGGGGATCCGAGTTGGGGGATCAAAGTCAAGTATTACAAGACGAGACAGAGCAAACGCGAGGCCCACGTGAACCTAGTGAGAGAATGCAATGCCGGCATGCAATACTACAAATGCGAGATCTGATTCCTAGATGATTGAGGGGATGACGTTCCCGCTCATGTCACGAAAATGCAAATCAGGTTTATCCAAGTTAGGACTAACCCACCCCCACATGGGTAGAACCTCTCGAATTTGCTGGACTCTTTTGGCCATTGCATTTTGATGAGTACCGACGGTGGTCTGGCCGCCTACCTAGGCAATGCTCGCACTCAGCTCTTGCACTGGGTGCGTTGAGAACGCCACTCACAGCGCACAAGCGCATTAGAGAAGCCCGAGCGGGGAAGAAACGTCCATTAGTGTTGAGGTTCTTTTTTCTCTTTTCTCTTTTAGAAAGGAAACGGAGAAAGAAAAAGAAAAAGAAAGCCAATCCCTATCCAGAAAGCCGTTCGGCATGGCTGGCCCTTAGCTTGCGGGGACGAAGAGGTAGTCAGTCAGTCAGGTGTGTCAGGGTAAAACTACATGTAAAGTACATAGGATGTTGTCCGAATCTAGCAACGATGGTCCAAGATGCTCCACGGTGTTTAAAAGAAGAGTGTTATCAATTGACTTCCTGCATGGAAGCTCCGCAGGCGTGATGCTTCACGCTTGGCTAGTATGGCATCAGCATGTACTACGGAGTGGAGGACGGTCATTTTCTTCCACGCCTAATCATATAGTTCGATATCTCGGCCATCAGTGATCACGATCTTGTCATCACAACGCTCTGGGATTGTCATCGTAGTGCGGGGAACATGGCAACGGGTTTTGGCGCCATCTCTGCATCGTTGCTTTTTTCTGAAAACGACTGTTCTTCCCTGGATAGGACAGAAACCTTCCAATTTTCTCCGCTTGTCGTTCCCAGATTACTTGAATATTGCTGGAAAGCCAAGCATCGTTGATTGGGTCAGATACGCTCTTTGTATGCACATTGTTGGCTTTCGGCTCAGACTCGCATCGGCAAAATGTAGGTACCTCCATCGCGGAAGACCCTGGCGGGTTCCCGATGACCAGGACCCTCCTTCTTGCCGCCTCCTTCCCGTATTGCAGGGCATGACTGACCCTGGAACGTCCTGAATAGGAACTTGTAGGGGTTTCGGCCCCCCCCGAAACCCGAGACGAACTTCAACTCCACCAACCCCAGAAGAACCTACGTACCAAACCTACTCGAACGACGATAATCCTTCCTCCATCCCATACGCAGGCCCTTTCAACAAAGGCTCAGCCGAGGTTCAAAAGAGGCACTCGTGTCCCTCCTCCGGCCATGCCCCCGTCACCTTCGCCATCGCCATCGCGGCCGGCCTCGCCTTTGCCCTCGCCCTCGAAGCTGCCGCCCATCCCCTCCTCGCCCGTCTACTCCATCGCGTCGACGGCGAACCCGATGTCGCACTTCATGCTCCCCCTGCCGCCCGCGCCCCGGCCCTCGCACGCCGTCCTCACAAAGTCCGACCTCGAGGCTTCGCAACAGGCCTACTCGGACCTGCTCGCCACGGCCAAGACGTACCGCCTCGCGCTGGCCGCCCTCTCCAACGCCGCGTCGCAGTTCGGCTTGGCCCTCGAGGCATGCGCCCGCCTCAAAGAAGCATGCGCGGAGCCCATCTCCGGCCCTCACGCCCCCGGCTCGACCAGCATGACGGCCTCCTTCACCAACCCCCGCGGCGCCTGCACCGCCGACACGCTCCTCTCCGCCTCGGGCGTCCACCACCTTGTCGCCAACCACCAGCAGATCCTGTCCGAGACCGTCTACCGCTCCTTCGAGGTGCCCCTCCTCCACGACCTAGACAAGTGGCAGACGGTCATTGACGACGAGGAAGAGACGTACCAGGCCAAGATCAAGGCGCAGAGCAAAGAAGTCAAGCGCCTGGAAAAGGAAGGGCTCAAACTCCACAAGCAGCGCCGCAGAGACGTCGCCCGCTTCCGAGCAAACCTCGTTGAGCTGACGTCCAAGCTCGACGGCCTGACGACCCTCCACGCCGACCACTCCAGGACACTGCTGCGCGAATCGCAGGACACGAGCGGCCGCATCGTCGACGCAAGCTGTAGCCTGGTGCGAGCAGAGGTGGACATCTTCGAGAGCCTTGCGCGCAAGGGCTGGACGGGCGGCGGCCTAGACGACCTGTTGGAGAAGGGAACAGACTTGTTCGCCACAGAGGACAGCGGCGGCAGCGGCAGCGGCGCAGGCACCACCGGCGTAAATGGCGTGGGCGAGTCCTCAGCCAAGCTGTTTTCCATACTGCCGCCCAAGAGCATCCTTGCTGATTCCGCATCGGAAGCCGGCTCCGCGCGGCCAGCACACACCCGCGGGGACAGTCTGCTGATGGACTCGGAGCGCTACCAGTCTCTTGCCGCGCTGGCGACGGAGGAGCCGAAGCAGAATGGGGGCGGCGCAGGCGATGCCGATAGCGTATTCTCATTCTCCAAAGACTTCAACAAGCCCCGCGGCCCGAGGCCCTTTTCTCCCCAGCCCATTCGGAGGATACCCGCCGACGTGACGTTTGAGTCGTTGGGGGCAATGGGTGGACATTCGAGCCAACATGTCAAGAAGGAGGAGGAGGAGGAGCATGTGGTGGAACAAGACAAAGGGAAGAAGAAGAAGAAGAAGAAGAAGAAGAAAGAGAGCGCGCGAACCGTCATGACGACAACGACGACGAAAACAGGGGCAGGAAGAAGTCGCAGTCGCCTTCGCCTCGTGAGGGGGAACCAAGACAGCATGATGGGGTGAGCTCAGCGGATGCATGGGGGGACTGAAGATGAAGATTGTGACTGAGCCATGAGGCGCTCCGTGTACCATCCATTGATTGTTATTCTCTGTTTGCATTTGGCCATGTCTGCGCGCTTTGATATCTCTTCTTCATCATTGGCCGGCGGTACGTCATGTGAGATTCTCATGACACGGCGTGCCTCTATAGTTACATTGCATGGACCATGCAGCTTGGGTACTCGGGTACTGGGACGTCCCTGTATTGAATAGAGCCCGTCTTTTAAACAGATAAGTATTAGTATATTCGTCATCCCTCTTTGTAAGCCGTACAAGCTGGATTTATTCTAAAAAAAAAAAAGAAAAAAGACTGTCGAATCCACCACATTTTTTTTCTCAGACAACCAACCACGTTGCTTGTTGTCCCTTGATAACATCTCCCCCGTGTACCCGACGCCGAGTTAACGCCTTTGGAGATGATGCAGATGATGTGTGTGCCCGCCCCCCCCCCCCCCGCCCCCCCCTTTGATGAGGACAAGACGAAATACGAGGGAACAAATAAATATCCTCGTCATCGAAATGACATGACAAGTATTTTTTTCTCCCTTGTTCGTCAAATCATGCGTTTAAAAAAAAAACGATGCAGTTGGACAATCACATGCCGCCGCCACCCGACTGCCTGCTACTACGCCTCTGCCTTCTTCGCTTCACGATAACTTCAACACTGGATGCCCTCTAGTCATCCTTTTCAATGTTGTACACGTCGCCCTTGAACAAACCAAAGGTTGCGTCGAGCCACCATATGATTTTCCAGTACAAGCTGGCACGACCCCAGTCGAAGTCGCCCGTCTCGGTTCGGGGCACCTCGTTTCCAATCATGCTGCCGCTGAACCACTTCACAAACGGAACGGCATTGACGAACCGCTGCATGACGGACTGCTGCGGAAGCAGGGCTTGTTCGGCGGGAAGCAGACGGGCTCGACGGGCGGTGGGAATCCGCCGGCAAAATATGCTGTCCTCGTCCCTCATCTCCACCGGCTCGACGCCGCCCGAGCTGAAACCTGGCGCGTCCGTCATGGTGGTGGCCGACGAGTGTGATTGTGTCAGAGTAGCCGTGTCGAGAGTCTGGCTGGATGTTCTCGAATCCGAAGGCGACAGATCCAGCAGCCGGCTGCGGAGCGTGGTGGGCATGCCACCGATGCTTCTTGGATGGGGAGTGCCCACGGCCGCCGGCATGCTCTGAGAACGCTCATGTCCCCCGTCCATGATGCTGTCCACGTCGGGGCAAGCTTCGTCCTTGGCGGGTGGGATGCCCCTGTACGGCTCGGCGTAGACCAGATAGCCCAGGATCCGTTGGGGGCTTGCATACATGGCTGCGTTGGCGGCCTCGGTGCTCTCGAACGTCACCTTGACCCAATGCTCGCCGCCATCTGCGCGGTTGACCAGAGCCCGTTCGTGAGCGCCGAGGTTTCGACGGCGTGTAAAGGCAGGATCGCGTAGCTCTGACTTGTACCGTCGCTGTGAGGCGGGAGGGTCGCGCGGGTAATCTTCCAGTACGGCCCCCGCAAGGTCCTCGTAGTGGGAAATGGCAGCATATTGCTGCGATGAAGAGCGGTAGCCGCGAAGAATGAGCTCGACGGGGGTGGACGGCATGTCTCGCGGGGGGGGAGCATCGTCTTGCATCAAGCCACTGCTTTTGCGCTGATTCGTTGCGGCCGGAGCGGCGGCAGCCGCTTGATTTGACACCCAATCGCCAAAGAGCTTGTCTGCGGCAGCGAGGGTCGGATTCTCGCGACTTCGGGCAGGTGTTCCGGTTCTCGATCGAGATCGCCTGGTAGATTTGCCAAAGGAACCAGTTTCTGCGACATTGCGCCGTGACCTAGTGCTTCCTGTGTGCGCTTCGTGTCTGAAAAAAAAAAAAAAAAAAAAAAAAAAAATAACGTTGGGTTAGCAGAGCGGAGGAGTGAAGAAGACTTGTGCCCTGAGTAGAGGGAAAGGAGATGGTGTGATGACGAACTGGTTGAAATACATGGCGTAGGGACGCTTGATGCCATCGTCACCAATGTAGCACTCCTCATCGGGAACGTTGTGAAGGATGAGCGGAGCCATGGTGAGGGAACCTGAGGCTCTGCACCTCTGTGAGCAGGGCCAATTGCTGAGGTTTGCGACGAAGATGCAGATGCAGATGCCGATGCAGATGCAGATGCCGATGCAGATGTGGTGACGGTGAAGTGGTTTGGGGTCTTTGTTAGTCTGGTGTTGTTCTGGTGTTGTCTGGTGTTGTCTGGTGTTGTCTGGTGACAGGGACCAAGCAAGATTCTTGACGCTGGAAATTTGATTGGCAAGTTTTGGTTGGCGTCTCTCCGTGTCTGGCAGGGCAACTGGGGCAACCAATTGGTGCACGTGTGGGACCTCATTACTACGGCCCATTTCATGTCAACTGTGGATGTGAGCTACTTAATCCTGCATACATACACTGGAGGCCCACTTATTTATCTGGTTGTCATTAGTTTCTATCTGAAAAATTTAGATCCATTCCAGCGCATATTGATCAAGAACTTGAAAAAGGAGGGCGAATAGCCACCGTGATTATCTCAACCAAATCGCATCCTTCCACAACCCATTTATTCGTTCTTTTTTTCTCGCGAATCATTTCCATGATCCCCTTCTGTCCATTCCTAAATTCCAAAAACACAGCCCACATCACCTTTCCACCACCCCAGCACAAAAACCAAATGCTCCAGTGCGACATGCCAACTCCGAGCAGTGAAAGACCAGGAAAGAAAGTTGAATGTGTTTACGAGCTGATTCTCAATCGCTGACATGAAGTTATACACTCGGCTTGAAGCCAAGTTCGATTCGCGACTTCTGCAGGATCAACCCCGCCAGCTTCAACAAGGTGTCGCTCGTGAGAAGCTCAAGCACCTGCAAGTGGGCGAGTAGCTCCTTGCTGGCCCAGTTGCGCAGCTCGATTGCATTGAGAGAGTCCAGGCCAATCGCAGAGACCGAGGATGTGAAATCGAGGTCGTCCTCGTTTACGAGCAGAATGCTGGCCAGCTTCCTGATCAGACCAGAGGCAACGGCTTCCTCTGCGTCCTTGGCACAGGCAGCTGTTGAAACGAACTGCCTGATCGAAACGGCCTGGGAGGCTTCGCCGTCATCACTTTTGGAGGCTGCGGAATCTTGCGTCGTGGATCGCGTAGGGCGGTCGCGAGCTGTTCTCGATGTTGAGGCCGGTGAGGATCTGAGTATCGGGCGACCAGCTGAAGCCCTCGATCGCGGCAACCAAGACGGCCTGCAGCTCCGCCTCGCCAGCAGTGTTGCCCTTGAGATTGCTCATGACGATGCCCCGGCGCTCTGCGTTCTCGCTGAGGTAGCCTACTTCGTCCATGACCGGGAGATCAATGGCCACTCCGGGCAAGCCTTGCGCACGCCTGTGCCTGGCCAGGCCATCGAGGAACGTGTTGGCAGCTGCATACGCTGCCTGGCCCTTGTTTCCTATAATGCCAGCTATCGAAGAAAGAACGACAAAGAAGTCCAGCTCTTGTCCAAGAAGAGCTTTGTGTGCGTTCCATGCTCCCGCAACCTTTGACTGAACGACGACATCAAAGTCTGGGAATGTCATCTTCTCATAAAGCATGTCCTGAGGGGGAAAAAAAGCAGTTCATTAGCATCGGGTATTACTGTCTCAATCATATTGTTGGATTGAAATGGAATGGGATGGGACTTTGACTTACTCGGAGAACCATGGTAGAGTGGATCACGCCGCGGACAGGAGGAAGTGACGCTGAGCACTCCGTGAGAGCTGCTTCAAGACTGGAATAGTCGGCGATGTCACAGGCTTTGACGTGAATCTTCGAGCCCGAAGCGCCAAGGTCGTGGATCAGTTCCTCCACTTTGCTGTTCGTACCGCTGCGAGACATCAGTATGACACTGCCTGCTCCCTTCTGCACCATCCATTTGGCCATTGAACGACCGAGGCCACCTGTACCTCCCAGGATCATGTAGGATGCGTCGCCAGAGAACATGCTTCTCTTCTTCATGGGCATGTGAGTGGCCATTACTTGATCATGGGCGTTGTGGGTCAGAACCAGCTTGCCCGTTGTCTTGCCTCCCTGCAAGAGTCGAAGGGCCTTTTCCACGTCCGAGATGCCCATGGTGGTGATGGGATAGATCGGACCAATCTTCTTCTGCTTCATCGCTGCCAGCACTGCATCCATCACCTTGCCCATGATGCGAGGTCTCTCAGCGGCGAGAACAGTCAGATCCACAGAACTGAATAGGGCATTGTTCTCAAAGCGTCTCATCTCGAGCCGGGTATTATTGGTAATGTCTCGCTTTCCAATCTCGATGAATCGGCCAAAGTGGGCAATGCAGTCCCAAGTCTCTCGTAGGAGCTCACCGGCCAGCGAATTGAGGACGACATCGACGCCCTTTCCTCTAGTCATGGCACGAATCGCAGGGCCGAAACTGGTATTTCGACTATGGAAGATGTGGTCTTCTGGGATACCATATTTGTCCATGATCAGCTTCTTGTCGACACTGCCGACCGTGGCGAAAATCTCTGCCCCTATCATTTGCGCAAGTTGAATGGCGCATTGGCCAACGCCGCCCGCTGCCGCATGGATGAGTACTCTCTCACCAGCCTCGAGACGGGCAATGTCCAAGAGGCCATAATACGCGGTACAGTAGGCGACCGGGATCGACGCAGCAACTTCCATGGACATGTCATCGGGGATCGACGCAGCGCTGGTGGCCAGGCAGCGAGCAAAGGTGCGATACGCCCCAAGAGGCATAGCACAGACTCTGTCACCAACGGCCAACGATGTCACAGCCGAACCAACTCGGGCAACTGTTCCGCTGCACTCGACCCCGATGTACGGACTGGCGAGCTGACCCATAGAGATCACAACGTCTTTGAAGTTCATGCCGGTTGCCTCGACAGATATTTCAATCTCATCCTTGTCCAGAGGCATGTCGTCGTCATCTCTGAAGTACAGGGTGTCTAGTGCTCCGGGGCTCTGAATGTCGAGCTTGAGACGCCGGTTGGTTTGATGGAATGGTTGAAGATAAGGCATTGACGTCCGTGTTTCGCGTTGAATAAAGGTATTCAGCTCGGTATCCTCGACAATGCGAGGAACGACGATCTTGCCATTCTCTTCGTAGAACTCCATGTCCGTGGCCTCCTCGGATTGATGGGCAAGCATGTGTTGGAACGTGTCCGTGATCAGCAGCGCCTGCTCAGATGCACTGGTTTCTCCGGCAGCGTCGAGATCAAGTGTTCCGATTCTCTTGTCCATCTCAGAACGAAGTGTTCGGGTTAGGCCCAGAGCCATGCTACGGTGCGGGTTCTGAGCATTTTTGAAAGCACCAGAGGTAACCCAGAGAAACATGGCGGAGCTGAGCAGAATGTTTTGAATTCGGTCAAACAAATCAGCGGACATCTTTTCGAATAGGGAGCAGTCCAATTCGTAGAGATTGATGCACGTCCTATTCGCGACAATGGCTTTGCCGAGAGAGCTGACTGTAGGAGATTGTCCTGTTCGCAGTTCGATGTTCGCCGCCAGACTATGAATAAGAGGATCGCTCGGCGAACGTCCGGTCAAAATGACAATGTCCTTTGCGTCGCTCCAGATATCACTCTTCGCAGCATGTCCATTTGTGGCATCACCACTGGTGACGACTCCGTTGTGATGGCCATTTCCGTTGACTGACGTCCCATTCGTGTGCGGGTCATTGCCCAACCCGTTTGTGTGTACTCCGTTATTTTCAGCTATTGATTTCAAACCATCATCACCATTCAGCGGAGTCCACATGGTCTTGTATCCGAGCCTCTTTGTTTCCATGGCATCCAAGGCGTCTCCCTTGACAGGACTGAGTTCGAAATCCTTGATAATGATGGACGGCACCTCGGGATCGCGGGAGCTCAAAACGTGGACCAGGAACTTTGTTGTCATGGGCTTAGACAAATCAGCCTTGCTATTGAGGAAGACATCGAACTTTTCACCGGCCTCTGACGAAATGGTCTTCTGCAACTGAATTTCCCCCACAGCCGGTGGCATGTAGAGGCATTGCAGAGCGCCTCGACCAGCTCCGAGAATCGCAAAACTGTTCTGGAACACAAGATCCAGGAAGGCGGCATTGATGATAGTGTCGGCCTCGTATTTCTCGGGCATGGTCGCCGCGGTGTCTGGAATGACTACTTCACCGATAACGTGTTCAAAGTCATCAGACGCCGAGAGACTGTGAATGTTTTGCAGGGTCGGCCCATAGCCCGCGCCCTTTTCGCGCAGCTCATTGTAGAAGGCAGTGGTGGGAATGTCGGTCTTGCAGACTTCCTTGGCCTTGGCAACCATGTCGACTGTCTCGTGGTTCCTGACGGCACAGACCCGGTTCGCCTCCTCGCGCTTCGAGACGCCAATGAGTCCACGGCAGTGCTCGGTCCAGCCGCGGTCCGCGTGGTAGGAGTGAATACGGAACTCGTCCCATTTGTCTGAGTAGGAGCGGGTGCCCTCGGAGTACTGCCGCAAGTTGGTGATCAACTCGTATTCCCCGTCATCCTGAAGAAGCAAAGGACGAGTGACTTGCATCTCGCGGATATTGAACTGGTCAAACTCGACGCCACGCATCGACGCCCGCTGCGCAGCTGCTTCAACACCCATGCTCACGAAGCCTGAAAAGGGAAATGCAGTGAGCTTTTGCATCTTGTGATCACGCAACCAAGGTATATCTTCAGTGCGGATGACATTCCTCCAGCTTGGCTCAAGATCGCTAGCAAAGCTGGTCATGAGGCCAAGCAGGTCGTGGCGGGGGAATGGCTTCAGTCGATGATGACGACTGACACGGCTCTCCCGCCAGTACTTCTTCGCAGACCATGGATATGGGGCAAAGTTGGAAATGTGACTGGGCTTCGGGTCGAGGATGTCAGGGTTCACGCTTGAAAAGTCCAGCACCGACCCCTTCTTGAAGAGATTGCCTGCAAGCATAAGCATACTTCGAGTAGCATCTTCCTCGCGTTTCAACGAGGCCAAGTACGACGTTTTCTTGGCCTTGTCTCCTGCAGCCTTGAGAATATGCTTGATGGGCCCCTCTAGTGCAGAGTGAGGCCCAATCTCAATCAGGACATCTGGTTCCTCGGAGTTGCAGAGCTCCTGCAGTGCTGTAGAGAAGAGCACAGGCTTGGTAAGATTTTCCACCCAATATTTGGCGTCTAGCTCAGAAGCGTCCTTGAGCAGCTGACCCTTCAGGGAAGAGTAGAATGCAACGTCCGTCGAGGTCGCATCAACGTCTCGGATGCTGTTGAGGTAGGAGTCGGCGACCAATTCCATGTGTCGGGAGTGATACGCGACCTCGACCTTGAGCTTACGGTTGAACACACTCTCGCTTTCAAGCTTGGCGGCCAGCTCATCGATCGTGATGGAATCCCCTGATACGGTGATTGAGTTGGGTGAATTTTCACAAGCAACCGTGCAGTATCCATTGTGTAGCATCTTCATCATTGGAGCAACAGTCTCCATGCCGGCTCCAACAGCCAGCATGGCACCTTCAGGCTTGGACGACGCGGATAGCATCCTGGCAACAGCCTGGCCTCTATTGAATGCAGCTGAAAGTGCATTTCTGAACGACAGGGCACCAGAGGCGTACGCGGCACCAATTTCTCCGCTGGAATGACCAACAACTGATGAGGGTTTGATCCCCCAGGATTGGAGGAGGTCGACCAGACCCAATTGCACGGCAGTACAGACCGGCTGGCTGAGGTATGCCTTGTTAATCTGCGTCTCCTGCTTGGATCGAGAGAGCTCCTCAATCAGTGAGAAGTCAGCACCGAGCTGTCTCAGTGTGTCGTCGGCATCATGAATGGTGGAAGCGAAGACGCGATGAGAATGCATCAGCTCCCGGCCCATTGCGTGCCATTGCGCTCCCTGGCCAGTGAATACGAAAGCAATTTTTGGATTTCGAAGAGAACGAGTGGGTTTGGCATCAGGACCATTAAGACAATACGCCAAGTCAGCGGTTGTCGAGCCCACCATGGCAGATCGCCAAGGCAGATGAGACCGACGGTTGCACAAAGTATATGCAATGTCACGAATGAGGCGCTTCTCGAACACGCCAGGATGTCGTTCAAGATACACGCCAAGTTGCTTGTTCCGTTGCTTTGCGGATTCCTCGTCGTTGGCGGAGGTAACGAACAACCGCATCGCCGTTGAGGCAGGTGGTAGCGAATTTTTTGCTTTTGCTTGGAATTTCTCCAGCACGCAATGGGCATTGGAACCGCCAAAGCCAAAATTGTTGATACTGATGAAGCGCTTGTCTTTAGGCCAGGGACGGACGTTGGTGGCAACCTACTTGCGTTAGCTTTAGACAGGCAAAGAAAGACGTCACATGCGACTAGAAGAAGAGACCTCACCTTCATGTTCCACTTGGAGAGAGGAATCTCTTGATTTTCTGCCTCATAATTTGCATTGGGCAGAATGAACCCCTTGTCAAGCATCAACGAGGCCTTTATCATCGACACGATGCCACTTGCGGGTTCAAGATGGCCGACATTTGTTTTGACCGATCCAATGTACAATGGTCGACTTGATGTGCGCCCTTCCCCAAACACAGCACGAATAGCGGTTGCTTCAAGCGGATTGCCAACTTTTGTGCCAGTACCATGTGCTTCAACGAAGCCACAGTCACGAGGGTCGATCCCTACCCTGGCATACACCTCGCGCATCAACTGTTCCTGCGCCAGGGGATTCGGCGCCGTGATGCCGACTGTTCGACCATCTTGGTTGATACCAGTATTGCGGATGACAGACCAGATCTTGTCGTTGTCTTTCATCGCCCTGTGGAGAGGTTTGAGAATGAGACAGCCGGTGCCCTCGCCTCGTGCAAAGCCGGACTTGGCACGGTGATCGAAAGCATACGTCACACCTTGCTCGGACAGCAAACTGGTGCAATTGATATTAGAATTTTTGAACATGTTCTTATCATGTTTGATTGTGCAACATACCGATTTGTAGACAAGGAGGCAATATGGTCTGGGGTGAGATTCAATCGTGAAGAGGCAACCACTGCCTGTTCGGTCTCGCCTGACCATATGCTCTGAACGGCCAGATGAACAGCGTGCAGTCCCGAGGAGCACGCTGTATCTACTGAGAAACAGGGACCTCTCAGATCAAAGAAGTGGGCAATTCGGCCAGCGAGGATAGATTGATGGTTGCCAGTGGCATCAAACATAGGGACCGTTTCCGTGTCTTTGAAAGAACCGAGGTGATAATCTGATGGGCTAGAGCCGACGAATACGGCCATGTTCTTGCCGGCAATTTCCTCTTTCGGGATTCCAGCACATTCCAAGGCCTCGTAGGTGCACTCTAATAGTTGCCGTTGCTGAGGATCTAGGATTGTGTCAGATGGATTCGGTATTGTCGTCACCACTTCAGCCTTTTTTTTTTTTTTCCTTACTTACCCATGGCTTGAGCCTCTGCTGGCGTAATATTGAAAAACGTTGCATCAAACTCGCTGATATCACGCTGAAGGAAATAACCGCCTGCGCTGTTGAAACATCCCTTCTTCCCGGGATTGGGATGCCAATAGGCTTCTTTGGACACCCTGTCCTTGGGAATCTCAGACCACCCACTGCGAGCCCGCGACATGAGCGTCCAAAATTCCTCCAATGTCGAGACTTCACCAGGCAGGCGGCAGGACATGCCAACGATGGCAATTGGCTCCATATCTGCGTCCATGTCGAATGAATGAGAGAAAAAAGTGTTGCAGTACGAGTGAGCTTCTCAGTGACTCTTGCCCGGAGAAAAGCTGACGACGACAGAACGACGAGATACCAAAAAAAGAAATGGAGAGAACTGCACGAGGCGTGTCACACAAAGACGGAGAAGACTTGTTGCCATGCGCTATGCTTTATATCCGTAGTTTGGTGGTCTCGCCCGGTTGCCACGGCATTTATTTGGGATAAGCATCTGGCAAAAAGAGTTGTAAGTGCTTGAGTGCTCGAGAATACCAAGACACAGGACGTCAGGTAGCAAATTGACGAAAACAACTCCGGAAAGCGCACAATGGAATGCCATGCCTCGCAGGTCTCACATCTGCTATTAACGCTATGAAATGTCCAGACTAACCTAATTCATTAGTTCTCATTAGTTCAAGTGTCAGGCACACTGCATCTTCGATGTCTTACGATCAGCTGACGCTAAACTCGAAACAAACCGAATTGATGCATACACCACCGCACTGCCTTGTCGTCTCTCTCCGAATGTCCCGCTGCTTGGCTTTAAAGCTTATTTCCTTGGTGTGCTTAATCTAACGAACTGGGCGACTTTTTTCTGCCAGCTTCAAGCCGTCCACTTCAGATTGTGAATGGCTTTACCGGGCCTCCAAATTCAAAGATGATGCTTCATCTCAGCCGCGCCCAAGCCCATTTGTCAAATCATGTTCATATTATCAAGACTGCTAGGCGGCAAGGGTAGTATGTTGCAATTATGGATGGGTGAGCGGGCTTGTATGGGCAGTTTTGTACCCAGTCGCCTTCGCCTCTTTGGTACGTGTCTTCGATACGAGACCGGTCGAATGTTGGAAAGGGAGTTCATGACTACTGTGAGTCGGTCGGGGGCGCTTTTGGAATGAAAGACACATGATTAGCGTGGGCATGGGGTCCCGCTGCAAGCGACTTCTCGGGACGAACAATGAGTGAAGTCTTCTAGTCCAGCTATTAGCTAGCGACAATGTCTGGAATGTAGATTGACGTCGAGAATCTTGATGGCCGAATCACCTTCTCTGTCCGAAGGCGATGTCCAAAGTCGATGTCCAAAGGCGATATAGCAAGGTACCCCACGTAGTAACCGTATGCAGATAACATCTAAAGCCATGATGAGAGGTTGTGAAAGTGTGGGAGAGGCTCCACAGAATAATGAAAATGTCATCAGACAAAGTCTAAATGGCAGCATTAGGCCAGGTACATGAAATTTCAGAACTCACCGAGGTAGGAAACTCGTCCGGTTCGGGTTGGCAGCATTTGTTCAACGAAGTACATAACCAGCGTGGCGTGCCACCAAGCGTGTTATGTCATATTGTTGTGTGAAATAAGAACAAGGAAAATTCAATCCACGATTGTTCTTCTTCTTCTTCTTCTTCTTCTCTTCTTTTCTTTTCTTTTCACTAATCGACCTTGCGCAAGATCTGAGGCATAGAGGTCAAAATGAAGTTTCTGTGTCTACACGGGGCGTACGGAAGCGCAAGCGTATGCAATGGCCCCCCATTCCCATTCCAAGGTGCTGTTGAAGTACATGCTCACCATTGTTGGCAGAACTTTCAAGTACAGCTGGGTCCCTTCGCTGCGAAGGCCTCAGAATCCGGCCAGCTCTCGTTCGAATGGATATCGGGTCGTCATGAAGTCATTCCGCCTCCTGGCTACGATGAATACTTTGGACGTGGTCCATTGTACCGATTCATTCCGTTTGACGGCTTTCAAGCCCATGAAGATATCCTTCGCAAGCTTTCCGAGTTTCCGCAGGGAGCGACGCCTGAAGATACTATGCGCCAGCTCTGTCGATCTGGGGATATAGGATACTACGATGCGGCGGGCGTTCGTGCGGCCATCTTGGATATTTTAAAAGTTGTCCGAGATGATCCTGAAATCGAGGTGTGTAGAAAAGAATTGTCGAGACTGGAAGTAAGCAAGCTAATTGTTGGTAGGGCATTCTTGGCTTCTCAGAAGGTGCCGTTGCTGCTTCATCAGTAATTGTCGAGGAAAAGCGTCAGTGGGAAGAAGAGGGCATTCCCCGACAACTCAAGGTATACAACGACGCATGGATTCGAGAAGCAATTGACTCCGACTGACAGCAAAGTAATAGTGCGGAATTTTCTTCGGTGGCTGGCCACCAGTTTCACTGGCAGGCGGAGGTTGTTCTTTCATGCTCGCGGATGAAGTCGGCGAGGCCGTTGACATCCCAACTTGCCATATCGTAGGCTGCGATGACCCCTACATCGATGGTGCGATGGCACTATACAGCATGTGCGACCAGGATTCGGCCGAACTGTTCGACCACGGGAGCGGGCACTTTGTTCCTCGTGATCCACAGACATTGTCAGAGCTCTCGGCCGTCATAACAGCGATGGTACAGAAAGCCGAGTCTCACTTCATGTCTCATATTGACTCGGAGAGCATGTCAGAGTCGACAAAATCGCTTGATGACTTTTCACAGGATTCTGAAAATAGCTCAGCGATTACTTCGCTCAATGATTTTTCCCAGTGTTCTGAGAAGAGTTCGTCCAAATCTTCAGTTGTGTTTTCTGATTGCGAGTCTTTGGACGGTTGATCCACATGTGTGGTTTTTTTTCAATATCATGTCTCCCTCCCCCCCCCCTCCCCTTTTTTTTTTACTTCTCTTTCTTTTGGGATAATATGCACTCAAAGGGCAACTGCTTAATTCGATATATATTGCCTCGATGGCGCCACTTTCAAATGTAGCAGGGTCACAACTATCACAGAGAGGAGTTAGTAGCTTGATTTTACATGGGTAGATATTTATCAAAACTCTAATAACGAGCGACCGGAGGTAATATCTTTTGCCACTGTGCACAGAATTAAACAAACCCTGGACAAGTCGAAGCTCAATCTAGGCAGTGTGCCGGTCGTTCCACACAATGATGATTCGCAGGCGACGACCACTTTACGGCAGCGCATCTATGTTTGGCTGCCAGACACCAGCACGTTTTCAGGGCGTGTGACTATTGAGATCGGCCAAACCCAATGCTGCAATAGGCAAGGCCGGTGTGGTAGGAAACATGGGCTGAAAGTGCTGGTTCCGTGTCTTGTTGGCGGCGCTTCGTCTATGGCGCGCATCGCCATCGAGTCCACATCGGGAAATGCATCGATCCTTGCTAACTTTGCACACCAATTAGCCATACTGGGGGCAAGCAGAATGAAGCAGAAAGGGAAAGGTGACAAACAACTGGCATGTTTGATGGTTGAAGAGGTGACGTCTTTGGAATTGAATACTGATCTGGGTCACTGGGTGGGGCAGGCCCGCTTGGACTTTGAACCCAGTGGATTTCTGAACGCGTGGTAGTAACTAAGCCTAAAACGGACGAGATACCTCATCAGCGTTTTTTTTTTTGTGAGAAGGTACACTTAGGAACGCGCACTACGTTTTTGTTACGATACAGAACAGAACAGGTGTGGTCAGAGGCAACCTTCTTCATGAGGCCGGATTCAGCACTCTAGAGATAGGGGACAATTTACTTCTCACACATGATTTCATACCTATTAGTAGCTTGCTCAAGTGAAACCAGGTCAAATTGACGGTCGGTTGGTCAAATCGATCATTAGATTGATGCATCTGACGTCTTTGACCATCATTTCGATTGATCCTTTGATTTGAAGACCTTCAATTCAATCAATTTGTTGACCTTTTAACTTTGATTCTTTGACCTTTAATTGATCGATTCGTTGACCTTGGACCCGACCAAAACTATCCTCTGATATAGAAGTTCTAGGTCACGTGCTAGTCGCGCTCTAGGTCATGTTCTAGGTGACGTGTGTCACGTCTAAAGTCTAGGGTCGGGAACAGAGTGAAGGATAATTTCCAAGGTCGCAGCTAAGAAGATGATGCTACTAGGTAGGCCAAAAAGCGATGTTGGAACAATAATAACAAGGACTAAAGCCTTAAACGAATTAATTAATTCTGTTCTTCTTGATCTAATAATTAATAGTCTAAGTCTAGCTAAATCTATTCTAGCGAAAAATTTTCTTTATATAGGTATAGTAGGGCGCACCTGCCTATCTTATCCACTACCACGAGTTAATTACCCCTAACTATACCTATATATAAAGTAATTTATATACTATACTATATGTTAAAGCTTAATAGTTAGCCTGCTTAGTAGCTTTAGCTTCTCTAAGGCTATAATAGTATTCCCTTCCCTTATAGCCTTATCCTTTCTAGCTAGTATAAGTAAATTCTTATAAAGAGTTAGAACTTCTAGAGATATATAATTTAAATAAATTAGTAACTCTAAAGCTATAATTCTACTTCTTACTTTCTATAGTATAGCTTCTCTCCTAAGTCCCTATAAGAGGCTTAATCCTCTAGAGATCTTAAATAATATTTTTACTACTACTATAGTAAAAGTTATATCTAAGGGATAACTTATTAGTAAGGTCTTAGCCTAACTAGTTAAACTATTCTTATTCTTTCCCTTTAATTTAATATTAGCTAGTCCTAAATAATCTATTAAAATAGGGGTTTTACTATTCCCTTTAAAATAAATTATTAGAGTCTTCCTAATTTCCCTAAGTTATACTTAGGTAAGCTTCTTATTAATTACTAGGATTAAGTTAATTATTATATATATTAATTAGGTTATAGATCTTCTTTAGTGCTAGATAAAATAGTTAGTATACCTTAGAAATTACTACTAATATATTAATAGCTATTACTTTATTTTACTTATACCCTTCTAGATTATTTTTAAACTAGTACCTTATATTCTTTATCCTAGTAAGCTAAAGGGTTAGAGTTATTAAATCCTAATTAGGAAATAATATCTTTAGAACCTAATTAAGCTATTTCTTAGTTACCTTAACCTTAGGTAATATAGAAGGCACTTAGTAAGATATTATAGGCTCTTCTAGTTTTACTAGAGTATTAGCTACTATCCTAGTATATTCCTTAGTTAATATTACTTAAAGATCTAATAAGGGAGTTATTCCCTTTAGTCTAAGGTTACTATTTTTATTAAAATAAAAATTATATAGGTTAACTAGGTAAGTATAATTAGCTATTACTTTTATTAGGTCTTATAAGTCCTAAATAACTAAATATTAAGTAGCTA
>AMDK01000342.1:0-24839 GCA_000309355.1 Epichloe gansuensis var. inebrians E818
AGTGTCAGCGTTGACGGTGATGTTTTGTCCAAAGGTAAAGTTGTCATGGGGGAAGCTGTGGAAGATGGAAAAGCACAGAGATTCGAGTAGCCAAAGAAAATGGGTGGAACAGTACGTACGAGCGGAGCATGAATGTCGACAGATGGCAGCAGTTGACGCAAGGAAATGAGCGAGTGGCAACTGACGGACCGACCAACTACTATTGGGTCTGGCACTTCTTTGTCTGGCCAGTATGGCAGATGGCAGACGGCAGATGGCAGATGGCAAACAAGTGCCCGCAGAGTTTGCTTTTAGTAATACAGACAGTACCCGGGCGTGCTTGTGAATGCAGACCTGCAGTAAAGTACCATCATTCGTGTGCCCAAAAGTGAGCTGGGGCAACCCACGGTTTGATATTGGCACGTCCCATGACAAAACAGTTGTATTCGATTTCCCCGTCCACGATTCACGACCATCCTCGTCGTGAAGTACGTCATTTCCGGTCAAACTAGTCTCTCCCTACTTTGGCAGTTTTCCATGTTTCGACAACGCCCTTTCAATCGACCTTCCTCCTCTCAAGTAATCAACCCAAAGCAAAATAACAGCAAATTACCGCCTCAAAATCGAACCCAAACGGCGTCTCTCGCTCATGCTTCCAAATGTCATTTATTCTGCCTAGATTGTGCCATACTTTAGCCTGATCTAGTCTGTCGACCATCTCACGACGCTCGCCATGCGCCTGAGACATGTCGATGGTCCAATCGAGGTGATGAGAAAAAAAAATTGTAGCATTAGAAAAGTATCATGTAAATGGTTGATATTTCCTTTGTGTTCATGTGGCGCGATTGAACTTGTGCTTTCTTTTACAGCTCGCGATCTTCTTGTTTGTTGGAGAAGTCGCTTGGAAGAGCGTTTACCACCGCCTCGACGTCACCCACTTGTCTCCGCTCCGTCACCTCCCGGCGGTCCTTGAGGCGTTTGCGCAAGATTAGAAATGGGGACGATGCTCCGGCGCCGCTTAGTTGCTATTGCAAAGGTTCTGAAGACGACGAAAGACGGTTCAAGTGAAGATAAACGTCGGTACCATAGCTAGAGGATAGATACAGAGGTTAGCTTCCACTTAGTCGGGGGACTTGCGCCAGCATGCGACAGGAAATCACTCACCCTTCCATACTGATCAATTTCAAGTCACCACCGAAATATCTTGCGTACAAGCGGGAGATGGGTAGACCATAACCAAATCCAGCCATGGGTGCCTTGAAATCGCTCTTATCGAAATTGGGGTCCAAGTTGGGTGTACGGTCAACAGTGGTGTACATATACGTCCAGACCAACGGAATCGCGCTTCGCGGGATGCCACCTCCTTCGTCAGAAATCTTGATGGTGATGTCCTCCTTGCCTTCGGCTACAATGACTTTTGTGATGGGAAATTCTTGCTTATCCATCCCGTGTGTCTCGACCACGGCGCGGAGAGAGTTCTTGAGTGTCTCAAAAAGCATGTGAGACAAGTGGCCAGGAACGTACATGAAATCGAGGTTTGGATTGCAGACAAGCTGGATTCGGGGTGCTTCAAATAGGCCATAATGATCCTCACAGACAAATCTGGCATTCTCTATAGCTTCTTGAGCAAGGTCTTTGACATTTGTCTTGGTGCAAATCACGCCAACATATGTCGGATCGCGGTGGTGACTCTGGTCTGTGAGCGCAATATGCTGTCCGATGAGCATTCTGATACCGATACGAGACATGTAGAACCGGTCGAGGAAGGACTGTATGGTGCCATCAATCTGCATCCGCTGACGACGGCGTTTGTATTCCAGGATGCCTTGTGCCATGGTGGTCACAACTCCATCATGTCTCCGTTTGATGGTATGAAGGGTCTGTGCAAATCTTTGATTGTATAGTTGAAGCTCAGCGGGCCAATCGCCAGTGTCATCGACGGTCGCAAAGTATCTCCTCGATAGCGATTTTGTTTTGCCATTCCCATTGGGGTTTTGCAAGCCACCCCAGCCCGATGGTTCCCCTTCGTCAATGGATGGATTAGGTGTTGCTTCTGATAGTCGCTGCATAATTCTGCCATTGGCTTTGGAAGGCTTCATCAGGCGATCGCGGACGTCTTTGTTCAAACTTGGTCGAGGCAGCTGTGTAATTTCCTGTTGCAAGCAAAACGTGTCACTTGACGTCCTGCGGACTCTTCTTTTATGAGACGGTGTTGGATCAACACATACCTCGAATGATTGGGCATACCAATCCTTGACCTTCATAACGGAAGGCATCTCATTCAAACCATCCGGCAAGTCATCCAACTCTTGTACACGATGCGCTAGGCGGATCGGTAGCTCCTCGGCTAGAAATTGGGAGGCGCGGAAGACTGTGCCTATGACGTGCACGGTCAGGCATGTTTGTCGGCGAGCAGACTGTTTTATTTTGGATCAAAGATGGAGAAACACACTTGTTGATGGTTTATCACCAAACTGAACCATCTGGCGCAAGCTGACGCCAGTGGCGGGAAACTTGGCATAATGCCGAATAGTGTCCATCAGCCTCTCTGACGACTTCCACGACATGGTGGGCAGGGTAGAGAGCAGCTGCAGGACGAATAATGGCCAAGCGAGTCCCCAGTGTGTACTATCCGGGCAAGGGAGGTAAAATGAGGCGACCAGTGCAATAAGCTATACTCGCGGGCGGATCTTGGGATCGTCAAAAGGATCAGTATGGTCGTCGTCGAGTGCAAAGGGAATGCTTGGTGTTGATGGTGTTGATGGTGTTGATGCGGCCGGGTCGCGAGGTCGGAAGACGGCGGGGCGACTCTGATCAGTGAGTCAAAAGCAGCAGCAATTGGGGCCCCGCGGTGGCTACAAATCAAAGCCGAGGCCCAGGAAGGAAGAGGCCGGGCGAGTTGGACAGAGAGTCGCGACTTGTGGGTGCAAGCACAGGCAAACAGGGCGATGATGAAGAAAAAAGAGCAAGTGATGAGAGAATATGAGAAAAGCCTACTATGTAGGATCAAACTTATTTCTGGGGAGCAGCGTGTCGCGTGGACCCGAGAAAAGAGGGCAAGGAAAGGACGAGTGGATGTCAGTCGGCAATGGAAGTGGTGACATCTGGATGCAACCATTTGGGGGCCTTCCTTCCCGACTTGGGCTACGGCGGTCGAGGCAGAGACAGAGGCTGTGACAGAGGCTGTGGCAGAGGCTGTGGCAGAGTGGCCAGCCGGGACCTTTTTTTTTGCAAAAAGGAGCTTGGATGTCGCCGACTCGTGGCTACGAACTCGCTCGATAATATATGTGATAGCGGAGCGTCTACAGAGTATGGAGGTGAAACTCCTTCTGATGATGCCAGCAATACTTTCTTCATCGATTCTTGGCAGGCCCAGGGGCAAACAAGCAGACTCGTGCTCGCCAACAAGGAGGCGGATCACGGAGCGCGGAGTACCAAGGCACCGCAGCAACGACAAGTCATTGGAGCATAAAATTCCACTCGTCGTCGCTTTGACGCGCCAATTGCCTCCGTGGTTCCTGTCGATGTAATTATAATAATTATATTATGGGTAGACAACTTGTTGATGGATGATGATGCCTTCACTGCACCACCAGCCAGGCTTACTCTTACCAGCTGGCTCCAAACCTCCCGACCTCCCGACCTCCCGACCGCTTCTTTGTTTTGGTGCGTCATTCGGATGCCAACAACGCACTTCTCTGTGTCGGCAGAGGTGTGGGTATCATCAACATACACACGTAATATGTACGGATTACGTACGGACATGCGTATTGGTACCGGACAGCAACGATCTTGATCTCCTTCCCCAACAACTTCGTGGGCTGCACCTCGGTTCATCGGCTCAGCTCGGTTCGAATCATCTCGCCATCCTGTGCTGTGCCTTTGCCCAGCAAGAAGTCGACATCTTCGCGGAAAGCTCCAGGGCTTCGTCCCTCCAGGTTAGCTCCCGCCGATAGCCTCCATCCATTATTTCGGCCCCCACGTCTAGTCTGAGAACGTCTTGCACGTCGCTTTCGCTTTCGCTCTGGGCGCTAGTGCCAAATCCGGTACCCGACCTCCCCGGGGACCTGGGCTCTCTCTAAAGGTCGTCGTCGGTGAGCCTTGGTTGGTTTCGTTGGGCGGAGGATAATTCCGTGGGTGGCTGGGACAAGGTAAAACTGTTCGGTCTTGGTCGACGTTGTTTTCTTCCCGGTCTTGAACGACGTTTTCGTTTGATTTCTGGACGCTTTGGGTGTCTGGATAGTCGAGTGAAGTGAAGCCTGACTTGACCAAATGACTGGGTAGGGCAAATGTTGATGCGCTGCACCGCTGGCGCGGATAACGAAAGAGACGAGTGACGAAGAGGTTGATCCTCAACAGACGTACGGTAACACACGTACGTTGCACGACACGAATCAAGAGTCGCCGAGATACTAGAGCCCAACGACCAACGACCTTGTCCATTCGCCACCATAATGGGACACGCAGAGGAGCGCAACGCGTCGCCGTATACCGCGTCGCCCAATGACCAGCCAAGTCAACTCAGCAGCCCGGCGCCGGATCGCCGAAGCACGACAAGCAGTTATAGTCGCAGTAGCGATGATGGTGTTTGCAGTCATTGCAGCAGCAGAAAAAATAGCAGGAGTCAGAATTACAAAACTAGCCAACCCACCTCTCCTCAACCACTCCTCAGCAGAGCGCATAGCGACAAAGGTGAACCTGTTGATGGGGGAACTTCCACACCGCCGACCTATCCCACCAGCCCGAGCGTGGCTTCCAGCATAGCTTTCCCCAACCCGGGACTCAGTATCAGCCCTCTACGGCGTGAGATATCACACGCAACGCCTCCCGAGGGCATCGACGCCGTGACGTCCCGCGCAGCAAGGCATGATATTGCACGACGGCTCAGCCAACTGGCACGGCGTCTCAACTATGATGGACCCAGCAACATTAATGAGTTGATGCTGGGTAATCAGCTTGAGCAATTGGAGAAGGTTGCATGTGCCACGTTGACCCCCGAGTCTAAGAAGCTCGAATATCGAACGAGCTTTGACAGTCCCGCTCCTAGTGACGTCGGGTCTGCGTTGGGATCACCACTTTCGTCCCTGTTCAGATCACGCTTTTCCGATCTTTCGGCATCACTGCTTAGAGAGCGTGCGGCCGAGAAGGAGCCAGAGGACGAACCACCCCAGAAGAAAGGAATGAGCGCTCCGCAAGCGAAGAAGATTATCGCAGAGATGGGCAAGCTCAACGACGAACTATCAGCCGTGGTGAACAATCTCAAAGCTCGTCAAGAAGAGTCCGAGGTTGGTCATTTCCTTATCCGGAGGGGAAAAAAAAAAGGAAGAGTTCAAGTCTCGTGGCCATAGAAAGCTGACCATGTTGCAAGCATATCCAAGGACTTCTCATCGAACGAGCCGAGCGGGCTGCTCAGCGCATCATCTTTTTGCAAAACCGAATTACTTACTTGTGGGTTCTGGAAGCCTCCTCACTCTGACTTTGCAAACTTGACTGATTAACACACTTCACTTCCAGGGAACAAGAACTCCAAGAAAATGACGATGAGTTGCAGCATCTACGCATATGTCTCAAAGCCGTAGAGATACAGATGCCACCACACCCTGACAAGGAACTGCAAAGATGTATAGCAACTTTCAAAGATGATTACCAAGCGCTCAAACGCAAGCGGGCACATCGTGCCAATATCGCAAGCGTCATGGGGTTTGACTCTCCACAACTGGGGTCACCTACACGATGACAAGACCTTTCCTCCATTGATTCACACTACCAGACGACTACTTGATTCGTTAAAAAACGTCCTTTATTTTTATTTTTTCTCAATTGGCCGCCCATGTTCATTTTACGACGATTATCGACACGAGCCAGCGACTGTACGAGATTGATGATTTTGCAACACTCGCATGCTTTCAATAGAAACCGACGACACCCTTGCACCATTTGACTTTTTATGTGGTATTTTCTTCTTCTTCCTCTTTTTACATTTATTTTTGAACAAAATGTTGTACGAGACACGAAAGGCATAGCAGGGGTCCGTCCGAGGACACACTTTTCTCGATTGATTCTCCCTTTTGTGTTTAGATGGAAACAAGCCAAGAGCGCAAGAGTGCTTTGATCGCCCAGAGGACCCCTTAAGGGAGAAAGGGGCTGAAAATTGCATTTTTCTTATTACCACGTACATGGCAGGCTGCCGTAGCCTTTTTTTAAAGAAATAAATACGGGGTACATCTACTAGGATCAATTCTCGTACAAAACACGCTTGGTACTATTTGTGTATGAAAGAATGACCCTTTGCCTTCCTCATGTCAGTCCTTGGTTGTAACCTAGATGGAAGCTCTGGACAACGAAACACGTCGGTCTGAAGTCGCGCCTGTAAATGTGCAGCCCGCTATCTGCACAAGTACCTGTGGGATGATGCACCGACGGGAAAGACGGTGAGATGCCTATCGAATCTAGACTAAAGGGGGAAGAAGGATCTATAGGCGTCTGGATCTATGGAAGACCATGATCAAACGAAGCGGTACGGTGTGCCAAGACGAAATCCAAAGAAGTAGGCATCACGGTATGAATCCTGACTGACTGACGGACTATTGCAAGTGTGACTTCGTACTAAACTACTAGCTACATGGATGATTTTTACCGCCCACCTAACAAGGAGTACAAGGCTCTATTCCTCCCTACTCCGTAGGTTTACATGTTCATTTTGGGTTTCGGCGCAAGTAGCTAGTCTTCCGTAATCGCGACATCGAACGCGACGCGGGAGTCGGCAAACACGATGAAGGAAAAGGGATGCCCAATGAACGCTGCGTTATGAACACGACCTACTAACTAGCTTACAGTCTCTTGTCCCACCTGCGTCATCTCCAGTCCCTCATAATCGTATCCCAACTCCTTTTTCTATCTTTTTTTGGCGAACACCCCCCAGATAATCGTCCCAACTTTCGTCATACTCACACACTCATCCTCCCTCTGTCCCTCCAGAACTCATCATACGTGGGGCCCAGGTCTCTGCCCTGAAAAAACCGATAGCTTTCCGCCCTTGCGGGCGAACGATCTGGCGTCAACGAGGCTCCCTCGTCGGCGTCTCGTATCGCGTACCGAAGAGACGCTCCCCGTCTACATGCATCTTTGCCCAGCGCATCTCTCGACTCCGGCCCCCCCTGCCTTGGGACTCCGATCGCGACCGCTCGCGCGGGGTCTCCGCTCGGGGTACAAATCCCTGGGGCCGCGGGCCGCCTCGACAACGCCGCCGACGTGGCATTCTCGATCTCGTCCTCGGGACGCTCGCTCCTCGGAAGGGTGTTCAGGGCGGGTGAATTTCTCGCCTTGTCGGAGACGAGGACGGCCTGTGTTGGCGGGGTCGCTTCTTCGCGGGGCGGGTAGTCTCTTGGGTTCGGCGAGAGATGCTTCCTCCTCGCGGGGCCGGGGCGAAATCGGGCTCGTGGAAGGAGGGCCTCCTCCTCCCCCTCCTCCTCCTCCTCCTCCGGGGGCATCGTGTAGGAATGTGCTCCGGGGCAGGGACGGGGAGGGGGGCTCTGATGCGTTTCCCATACGTCTATGCCAGTCGTGCAGCGCGACAACAACCTCCCGGTGCGCTCTCTCGTTCCTGCGCGCGGGGAGGAGGTACCTGGGGAGCTGGGCCGGGAGGCGCTCGGGCTTGGCGCCAGGCGGGCAGAGGGACGTGTCGGCGTCGAGAGGCGCGTCGAGGAGGATCCGGGAGAGGCGGAGGGATTCCGTGTCCGGGGACGCCTGGATGAAGCTCGTGAGCCATGTCTGGAGACCTGCTGGTGTGAGGGCCGGGATGGACGGCCTCCTCGTGCGGTGGTGGTCCTGGATGAGGTGGTACTCGCACGAGAGGTCTTGGTAGAGGAGCTCGAGGCTGCGGAGGGCGCGGCGGGACCGCAAGTCGAAGACGGCGTCCAAGGGGAAGAAGGGCTCCTTTTCGAGCCTGTGCCGTCTGTACAAGGCGTAGAGCTTGCTGGGGGGGATGACGAGCGAGCTGCGTGGTTCGTATTCGCGAATCTGGCTTGGGCCGTTAGATACATTACAAGGTCGCGGCGTCGGGCGTCCGGCGTCATTATTTGTTCATCTCCTTACCATGTAGTTGGCCAGTCCACGAAGGGCCTGCCCCAACCTCTTGGTCGGCTCGCCATGCTCCGAGAACAGAATCCCCCACTGCTTGTCTACCGCGGACAAGAAGGGGGTGCCTCCCCCCGCCGTCGTCGTCGTCGTGCTGTCCGTCTCCCGACACGAACCCTCCCGTGAAGAGGAGGAGCTGCTCGTTCTGTGGTGCAGCACTACGGGGTGCCTGGTTGAAAAGTGTACCGACGGTTTATGTCCGTGTCTGGGACTGCAATCCCTCGAGGAAGGGGGTGTGTGTGTGTCGTCTCGCTGTAGGCCCGGGATGATGTTGTGCTTGTCCTCCGTGAGGGGGAAGAGCATTTCTCCAAGGTGGACACGACTGACGACGACGACGTGTCCGAGTCGTATTCCTCCACTGTGGCCTGGAACTTCCTCTGCACGATGATGGGAGGTAAGTTAGGATGTGGATGTGGATGTGGATGTGGACGTGTACATGTCACCGTGTCGTTGTTGTGCAAAGGCATGTGTGTTGTGTCCGTGGAGTCTTTGGAGAGACTGTCTCGAACTTGCCCAGCTGACATCGACATGTTGTCCGCGGTTGAGAAGAAAGGTAAAGAAGAAGGCAAAGAGAAGAGGGAACGTCTAAGCAGCCAACGCAAGCGGTACTTATACTTTTTCTGGATCGACAAGTCCGAGTCCCTCTCTTGATCACAAAACCTCCACGTACTCTGCAGATTCCAAGAGTGAACAACAAAATTCGTAAAGTCAGACCACTAATGGATGTGTCTGAATGGAGCAAGGTGCTCGGCAACAAGTATGGCGCATGTAGGACGTTCCCAAACACTGATCAAGACTGCAGATCAAACGGGGGGGCAAGGCCACGGGCATTATATATCTTGAATCTCCCTCACCAGATGAGATTGGGTCCAAGAAAAAAAAAAACGATGTTCAGTCATCGACTCATCCGTCCGTCCTTGCGCGGAAAACGGCCGCACACATCCGACATCGATCCAGCTCGCTTGCCCCTCACCAAACTACTGTGTGGAAGAAAAAAAAAAACAAGTCAACATCCCAAGAAGAGAAGAAGGGGAGAAGGAAAAAAAAAAAAAGGCTGCATCTCACAACATACAGCCCTCGACTCCAGTACGCCTTGGTATCACCACGCTCCGGAACTTTTCCATCGTCTCCCCCCCCCCAAATATCTCGTGCCGTCCTCCGGTCCAATGATACACAGGCACTTGTGCTTGTGTTCGTGCAGATTGCGCAGATAACGGCATTTTATCTTCGAAATTCCCAAAAGTATACTTACATCTCTTCTGTTCTGTCCCGCTTTGTTCCCTACTTACACCATGACATGTCATGTATGCGGCGGCGCATTTCGTGGCGACATGCACGGCGCTGTGAACTCGCCGACGCGTCCTGGGCCCACATCTTGAACTCATCACGCCATGTTGCCATCAATCATCAATCATCAATCATCATCTCTTCCTTCGCCTGCCTACAACCTGCAATCCAGTCCCGTACACGACATCAATCACCGCAAAGCACGACACAACGCAAAAGCAACATCATCCCACACAAGTGGCAACCTTGGGCATCACCGCAATCCGTCCCAAACATTCAGAATTCTGCATACCATCCACTTTCATGCCCTCACCCTCGAGTGTCCATCCATCCCCCTGCACGTCAGCGGCACGCACCGCTGCACGCACGCCTGATTCTTCCAACACGTACACTCCGTACTCCGTAGAATTCCTTCCTCGCGGCAGGAAGAGGAAGCAAGGGTGGGATGGGGGAGACAAGGAAAGAAGCCTCGGCCTAATATCCTGGACGAGGCTCTGCTTCATAGCACGTAGCTGTGAGAGTTGCAACTTGACCACCAGATCAATCAATATCCAATATATATCACTTCTGACAGATCATCACTCGCAACATACATCAGTTTTGAAAAACGCCATTGTATTACCATGCCATGCATACCCCTCAGAGCGCCCCCATAACATCAAATAGCCGCTAATATTCTACAAAAGTTTCCATCATTCTGTCATGCACACAGCTAACCCCTTCGTCTTCGCCTTCATTGCTTCTGGCCCGCTTCTCAGCCTTTCACGCCTTGTACAGGATATCCAAGAACCCATTTGCCAAGTCAACAACCACGCTTTTGTTTGGTAGGGAGCCGGCAATGCCGTACAGAGCAGCCGAGTCGCCCATCGCTTTCCCCTTGGCTCCCTTGCCCTCAACCTGGCGCACTCTCTCCTTTTCTCTCTCCGCTTCCACCACCGTCTCGAGATCACTCACCAAGCGCTCCCACACCTTGGCAATGGGCAGCGTCACGGCCACATGAATGGCTGGAGGATTCTGGAGCGCGTTGAGATGCCATCCCTTGGCGGACATGGCATCGGCGATATCGTAAATGTTGAGGTTGAGAGCAGTGAAGGCGACGACTGACACAAGGGGCTTACCCATGATCTCGAGTTCCCTGCTTAAGCTTCCCGAGCTTTGCATCGCATCGGCAATTTTTTTAGCAGCGCCGACGATCTTGACACAGGCGTCGATGTATCCCGATTCTCCCACGCTCATCAAGCTTGCCCAGCAGCCGGCGATCAGCGCACCGGGGCGGGAACCAGCCAGACCGGGGGAGGCGTAGACACCTCCGGCCCAATCGGGGCAGACAAAGTACTGATACTGACGCAGCTCAGCAGTTCGGTACAACACGGTGGAATTGCCTTTGGGGGCGAAACCGTACTTGTGGGTGTCGCAACTGATGCTGGTAACACCCTTCAGGCGGAAGTCGAAAGGCTGCGTGTCGAAGCCAGCCTTTTCGAGGCATGGCATAAGGAAGGATCCCAGGCAGCAGTCCACGTGAAGCGGCAGCTTCTTTCGGAAGGCCAGTCTGGACAGAGCGTTGATGTCGTCGATGATGCCGTGGGGAAAGTTGGGTGCGGAGCCGACGAGCAATACAGTATTGGCATTAATCAGGCGAGAAACAGCTCTGATATCGACCTGGTAGTTGGGAGCGGGGCAGTCGACCTGATGAATCTTGATTTTGAAGTAGTCACCAGCCTTGAGGAATGCTGTGTGACCCGTTGAAGGCATAATCCTGTTCGGAGAAAAAAATTATTAATTAATTAATTAAAGTGGTTTAGCCTTCGACCAAGCTGTTTTCATTCTCATGTGGGAGCTACACGTGTATCACCTTGGGTTGTGTTTCTTAACTACCCACAGATAATTGGGAAGAGGCAAACTCACATTTCGGGCTCAGTCACTCCGCGCTCGACATACGCCTTCTGGCGCGCGCTCAGGCAAGCCATCAAGATGCTCTCGGTACCACCGGCAGTGGTGACACCGGCAGCGCCAGGAGGGGCATGGAACAAATTGAGCACCATGCTCACGATTTCGGCCTCCATTTTGCGTACGCCGGGGAAGACATCCGGATGAATGGGGTTGGCAACGGTGAATTTACCAAAGGCCTCGGTCTGCAGCGCGATGAGCTCATCCTCGCCGTGATAGACGGCGCCGGAGACGAATCCGTCCTCCCACCGCGTGTGATCGAGATTGGCCAGCTTCTCGAGTTCTCCACGCACAGCGTCCATGTCCATGCCGTTCTTGGGGAGCATCAGGTACCGAGTGTCGGTCTGTGCGATGAGTTTGGACGACATTTGTGCGATGGACTCTTTGACCTGCTTCTGGACCTTGCTGCGCACGCCAGGGGCGCGGAGAAAGTAGCCGTAGAGAGTGCGTTGGGTCGCATGGTACAACTCGAGGATGGAGCCGATGATGCCACGGCCCTTGAGCTTCCAGAATGCCCTTCGCGTCCACCGCAGCACAAAGTAATAGAATATGATATTTCGAAGCCTAAATTTGGGATACACTCATCAGTTATGGATTTTTGTTTTCGCATGCGGGTGCACCCTCCTCTTATGCGAGGCCAATTGGAAGGCTTGTGATTTGACGTCACGACCCCCCCATGCACTGCCAACACCACCACACCACCACCTCCCCCCTCCCACCCAATATCTGCAGCTCTTGACAGAAAAAAAAAAAGAAAGAAAAAGAAAAAAGAAAGGCAGCAACATCTCGCGTCTCACGAAGCACATGGGCCATAATACGTACAGGTCGACTGTGAGCAGACTGAAGAGGGGATTAGCTTGGCCATTACGCTTGACCTTTTCCAAGCCGCCGAGCAGGCTGGCGGGCAATCGGGAACTGCCAGGCATGGTGGCGTTGATGGAGCACGATGGGATCTGAGGGAGGCGATGCGAGAAGGAACAGGAGCGAGCTCGGCAAGAGAATGAATATGCCCGTGTACCTACCCTATGTCTTGAGCGGCGAGACTGAGTATTGCACTGGTAGTAAAGAGAAGAGGAGGGAAATGCAAACCAGGGAGGAACGTTGGATGTGTCAGAATGGCGGCAAGAGAAAAGTTAGGACGAGGTGGTCAGATAGACTTTTTGTAAGTTTGGACTTGGACCAGTCAATTCCAATGACGGCAGGTGCCAACTCGTTGCCCTTGCCGCCTGGCGTCGGAGCACGGCGAGATGGAAGCGACCTGACCTCCGAGAAAACTGGGTAGGGGGGATTTTTCGGGAAGGAGGGAAGGGGGAAGGGGGAAGATGGCCTGCACTTGGTTGGACATTCTTCGCTCTCCATCGGCGGGGCTCGCTACACAAATTCCTCTCTGATTGCTCCAACGGCGCTAAAAACCCGCATTTCGGAGCCCCCCTACATACATACCATGTGTAAGTCGGCTAGCCCGTCGTGTGCTTCGGAGCCGCACCTGGAGACAATCACATGCACGGCAACTATTACGGAGTACGGAGTACATACCCTAACATACCCTATGTATTGCTGACTGGGCTGACTGGCAGGTGGCGGACTTTCCACTGTCGGAAATTTCACATCCAGCACCGAAGCCATCGCCGCGCCACGTCCATTCGGTGCTCGGTGCTCGGAAGGCGGGAAAGTGGACACGATTCATAACAAAAGTCATGCAATAAAAGTCATGTCGGTCATGCGCGTCACTACCGAGTAATGGATATGCTTTAGCTCCGTACTATTACTCGTTACAGCAGGCAATGAGACGAAATTTCAGATTCCACTCCAACAAGGTCAAGGTCAATCATCTAATAATAGCGCGGCGTACTCCGTGTGTAAGGCAACTGGACAACTAACTACATGTACACATCCATACGAACATCACGTTGGGCACAACTTTTGAAAATATACGGTTCGCCTATCTATCTTGCCACCTGATTCAGCGTGTATCATGTAATATGCCGAGTACAGCATTTTGCAGATTTTCCGCAGCTGCTCTCACTTATAATGCAGCGGATGCCCCCCCCCACCCTCTTCCCTTTCAGAGTCTGGATTGATGCCTTATAAACCGGCGGGGGGGGGAGAGCGGTGACACACAGAATGCCAGCGAAACCGTGGTGTCGTGGTTTATATTTGCTGTGCCATATCGCGCTAAAAGTCTTCTGCAGACGCTTCATGGCGGTGACCAGTGACGGGCATGATGATGTGTATTTTTCTCCATGGTCCTCAAATCCCATCTTCCTCCAACAAAATTCCCACATGGCCACCTTGAGGCGGGCGCCAAGATCAACAAGAAGATGATAAGAATAAGAATAAAAGCCCATAAAATAAAGAGATAATAGAAGCTGCTCTTTCAACCCATCTTCCCATCTTGTCCGCTTACATTTATACCCCTCCTCCCTTACTCCGTGCTCGTCTCCAATGCTCATGTTTATTCAAGTCATATAACATAACACCCATAAAGTATTTTATTTTACATTACCGGTGATGACAGTCCGATGAACGCCCCGTAATCACAATCTACTGCATTTTTTGCTTCCTTTGCCTCTGTAGGCTTCTTCCGTCGTTTCCGTGTCCCTTTTTTGAGAATATATGATCCCATTTCGCCTTCTTGTTTTTCATGACATGCCAAACGCCTTCTTCATTCTGTCCCGGTACTGTGACGACTCTGTCTGACAGCTCTGCTGTCCGGTCTGCGTGCACCCTGCGAACACGACCACAAAGTCTCCTTCTCGATATTGATCTCCGAGAGAAGATTGTGAGTACGATGCCAGTGTTCGTTGAGGTACCAAGCCGAGTTTCGACAGGATCGTAGGATGCCATTGCACAATGTGCTCCTGTAATTACTTGTTAGCCAATCTCGGCCCTCGGCTCTCGAAACCAGCATCAAATTTCAAGTCCAACACAACAATGTGTTACCCCAAACGTACCAGCGCATGTCTCTCGGCTTTCTGGAAATTGTAACTCCTATACATGGGATCGAACCATGTCTCAATGAAGAACTTGGCCCACTCCCCATTGCGAATCACCACACTCTTGTGCACCAGGCCCTCCTTGTCTTGGCTCACAATCAGGTCGATGTTCTCGCCTCGAAGATGGGCAAAAGTCTTGATGATGCTGTCTGGCGGGACGACAGGGTAGTCCTTTATCATCAAACTCTCCAAGGTTTTGGCGTTGGTCACCTGGTCATCCAGGCTCTTGGAAGGATCCATGATGTAGGCGTCCTGGTCAAGGTACCAGATGAACTTGCTGTCGGGGTACTTCGACAGCGCATGGCGCATGGCGAAGATTTTGGCCCATGACTTTGGTGCGCCCTGCGTGTCGTAATCTTGTGCGTTGACGACCATCGCTTGATAGCCTAGTGCGAATCGTCAGCTTCTGTTCTATTTTGTTACGCGCGCCCAAATTCCCATCGTCGCTTCCTCTTCCTCTTCGATCTTGCTTCTCTCGGGCACAAGGGTGGTAAGCTTGGCAAACACTCACCATGTCTCGCCGCATATCTCTCGCGGTTCTCTTTTATCGTGTCCAAATATGCCGAATTAGCTTCACTTGGGTCAACGACGGTGACGAGGACGACGGAGGGGTTCCCAGAAGGCACATGTTCGTGGTACGGGTCTGGTCGTCTGCCCCGAAAGCGCAAGTAAAGAAGGCCAAAGAACAATAGTGCCCCAATGGCAATAATTTTTAGCCTGCTCCTCCGTATCATGGGAGTTGTTGATGACCTCGGCCGAAACGGCGGCGGGTTCGAGCTCTTGCGAGGGGGGTACGCGAAATGCATTGTGCCCAAGGCGTCGTCTTGAACACAAGGGTCGTGGTTCTAGCCAGCTGAGATATCGATCGTTTCCGTCGTGACGCCGCGCATGCAGTCGAGGCGCTGGCGCCTGAGGCAATATCAACCGTAGTCGCGAACAGTAAAGGTCGTGGTCCACGTATCCGAAAGTTTCCAGCTGCTCCTTTTCTGGGGCCAATTCTACAGCCCGCCCGAGCGACCAATAACGTCGATGGTCCAAGACGGGAGGTGGGACGGCAGCAGCAAATGAGATGCGCGATGGTATGGCAAACGGCTATTACAGGATAGTCCGGTGTTGCACGCGACTGTGCTTGCAAAACGGCGAACGCCGAACGACTGACTGATTCCACAAGCAATCAAGCAGGCAAGCGACTGACTGCCTGAAAACGATGTCGTTGAAATGCCCAGTAATAAAACGACTTGGCTTATTATGGGTTTGCTGGCACAAATTCCGGCCCACTTCCAAGTTGATGTGACCTGTGACCATGCCGCATCTGGCGGCTGTCGTCCAGGGGTTCA
Organism: Epichloe gansuensis var. inebrians E818; assembly: GCA_000309355.1. NCBI lineage: Eukaryota > Fungi > Ascomycota > Sordariomycetes > Hypocreales > Clavicipitaceae > Epichloe > Epichloe inebrians. Next base: position 15,683 of record AMDK01000342.1, read on the forward strand.
CGTGCCTGGTGCCGCTATCACCCGTTGGTTGGCTGTTTCCAACACACCGTGAACAAGTAGGGAAAGACACAAGATTCTATTCATATTGATCCATTGGCAATAACTCAGTGTCGGTTTGGCAACTCCTCGAGAAGTGGCGGTAGTACATGTTCATATAGTCAACGTGTTTCACGGAGTACATTATAAGCACAAAATGTTCTTCTCCAATGAGATACAACGTCATAGCATATTTATATATCAGTCTATCATGAAGCAACCCACTCACGAGCTCTGTACATGCAGTACCTAGTAGATGCTTCAAACAGGCAACAACACTAAAACAGTGTCTACGCCAGAAATTGGATGTCACTGACAGTATCATACCCGAACCGGCGAGCACATGAGACCAAAACGGCTCAGACTCAGAGGCCATGGAGTAGAGGCTAAATCTCTGCACACAGACTAGTTGACTCGACATGGAGGAGCATACGTCAAGGCAACTTAAGAGTGTGCAAGTCAGACACGGTAAATCATCATGGCGCGGCGTTGGGAGCCAAAAAAGAAAGAAGAAGGAAAAAAAAAAAAAAAAAAAAAAAAAAAAAACCAAAAGCATAAAAATGTTAGAGCTCGAATACATAGGGTTTGCTACCTATCTAGCCCATTTTTTTCATCAGCTTGACGCGGTCTGAGTGGTATCGCCCGCGGGTTCTTGGCCGTCATCATCGTCATCACCAACATCCATGACTTTGTTGCTGACTTGCGTTAGGACCCGCGCACTCATGGCCTTGACAAATCGCCAAAGAGCCATCATGAAAGTGAAAGCCCCAATTGCCACGAACAAGAGGTCGAAATTCTCCATCCTGCTCCTCCCTGTTCCACCTCTTCTTCCAGAACCGAACAAGCCGCCTGCTCGGAAGTTGATCCAGTGCCATGGGCCCATGGCAATAAACGATTTGAGGGCTCCAATCAGACCTAGCGAAAAGAAGCCCTTGGTGAAATGCTGCACCCATGTAGTTGGTTCTTGGTATGTAGGTGTCCGCACAGCGTCGAGGTCCGAGACGACGCTCGACACAGTATCGGCTATCGAGCCCACGGGATCGAACCATAGGTCTAGGACGGGATCCGCTATGAAGCCGAGTACGAAAAGGCTGACAATGAAAACAACGGCTGTCAGAGCGATCTGGGCCCACTTGCTGCTCAGCTTGGTAGCCCAGTGCAGTCTGGCCAGTCGGTAGTTGAATTTACATGTTGGGCACTGCCAGAAGTTTCTCGTTGCCGTTGTATTTGTCAAACGCCAGGCGTCCAGGCAGCCCTCATGAACATATTTCGCTGAGCCCTTGCATTTGCATGGGGATAATAACCGGCCCTGTTCAGGGTCATCGGATTCATACACTGGGCGAGATGATGTTGTGGAAATGCCCAACGTGCTCGATACGTTAGAGGGGAATTTGGGATTTTCCGTCTCCAAGCAAATGCGACATGTCCTCGGTCCGTACTGTCGCCCATTCGGCTTAGTTGGGTTCCTCGCCGGTTCTTCTTCCCCGGTCGTATTTGCACGCGATTCAGGCGCTGGCGCTGGCCGCGTGAAGGATTCGATACGTCCAGCCGATGGTCCAGAAGTAGTATATGGCGTACGCTGACGCTCAAATTGACCAGCAGAATACGACGACATGTCGGGATCTATTGTTGTTGAGAATAATTGGCAAAGCAGTGCGACAAGCAAAATCTGTCTCCGTCTTTTGTCTGTCGTTCACAGGAACCACTAGAGGGAGGAGCGGAGTAATAGTCGTAGCAGAGATGGGCGCAGCAAGTCAGCCAATTAGGCTCTTGATGCTTCCGGCATGCAATGCCACATCCCTACGCTCTCGACCGACAGAAGCTTCGAGGTGCACGCCTGCGACGGTAAAAATGATCTGTTTGTAAGAGATAAGAAGGTGCACGTAGAAAGCTGTCCGGAATGTTCACCCTCCGGTCAAGAGTAAAGGCCACCTCATTGTTGCCAGGGGACGAGCAAGCTGTTGGCGGAGTAGGCAACCGCAAAGCTGCTGGCTGGAAAATTCTAGCAAACATGCGGTGCGTGCTGTGTGCTAAATGCTAATAAGCTGACAAGCTTGGCGAGTCTCGAATTACAATTGGTGCGTAGTCTTTCGGAGTTCGGCCAAACCCTCATGCCGTGCCTGGGTGGGGGAGAGCTGTCTCGCCTTGGCCAGCTCGACGCGCAGCTTCGCCGTGCCTGGGCGACAGACAAACAGGCACTCTGGTGGAAACGTCAAGCTTCAAACCGCCGCACCGCAGTTATTTGACCTCATCTTCCTTGCCCTCAATTCGTCACCCTCTCAGTCCGACACCAAAAGTTCTCTCTCTCAGCCATCATCGGTGACTGCTGCAGCTATGGCGGATCGATACTCATTCTCCCTCACGACCTTTTCCCCCAGGTAAGCACGCATGCTGATGTCACTCCCTTTGTTCCTCCAACTTGCCGAAGCTTGGCTAACGAATACCTTGCAGTGGAAAGCTGGTACAGATTGGTACGAAAACCCTTGCTATTCCAATCTAAAAGTACAGCGCGCTACGAAAAAAAATCGTTGTCGAATAGATAAGGCCGTCACAATACTAACCTACCGTGCCATAGAATACGCTCTGAATGCGGTCAACCAGGGAATCACCGCTCTTGGCATCAAAGGTATGTGCATGCAAGATGATGTACATGTCATGTTTGGAAACTTCTTTTGACACGAAATAGCCACCAACGGCATTGTTCTTGCCACGGAAAAGAAGTCCTCTTCCCCCCTCGCTGATCAAAGCTCCGTGTCCAAGATCAGCAACATCACACCCAACATCGGTGCTGTGTACTCTGGCATGGGACCCGACTACCGAGTTCTAGTCGACCGAGCACGCAAGGTTTCTCATACTGGCTACAAGAGGATCTACAACGAATACCCTCCCACCAGAATATTGGTTCAGGATGTCGCACGAGTGATGCAAGAGGCAACCCAGTCTGCCGGTGTTCGGCCTTACGGCGTGAGCATGCTGATTGCCGGCTGGGATGATGGGATCGACCCAGACGAGGAGGCTTCTCTTGCAGAAGGCGAAGAGAAGAAGCCCAACACCAAGACGGGTGGTATTCACAAGGGAGGACCTATGCTGTATCAGGTCGACCCCACCGGAAGTTATTTCCCATGGAAGGCTACAGCCATCGGCAAGAGTGCCACCAAAGCAAAGACATTCTTGGAGAAGAGATACTCTGAAGAACTTGAACTGGAGGACGCCATTCACATTGCTCTGTTGACCTTGAAGGATAACATTGAAGGAGAGATGAACGGCGACTCGATTGAAATTGGTATTTGAACCTCTCACGTCAGCTTGTGTTCCACGACAATAGGATACTAACATGTACATGTAGGTATCGTCGGCCCTCCAGCTGAGCATTTACTTGGACTCGAGGGTGTCGAGGGAGCCACCGGTCCTCGATTCAGAAAGCTGACACCTCAGGAGATTGAGGATTACCTGACGAGTCTATGACGTGGTGGTGTTGCTAGATAATGATGGGAAGTCGGCTGTATAAATAGAATTACAAAATGCTCAAAGAGCCATGTGAACCTCAACTTCGACTCCCACTCTTCAGTAGTGTTGAGTCACAGGGTTCGGCACTTCGTGCGCGCTACTTCTGAGCTGTGATAATGAACGACGATCGAGGTCCTGCAGCTACGCCTACGACATGGTGACTTGCAGGTAATTCCAGCTCGACCCGAATCCACTCCTTGCTGTCATGGTCCCTACCTTGCCCTAGGCCGAGCTGGCCATTACGGTTCGCGCCGATCACGTACACGCCGCCGTCAGTTGTCAAAGCAATTGCATGGGATTCTCCGAGAGCAAAGTCCTGCACGTCCAAGCCCCCGCCAACTTCCCAATAGTTGGGTATCCCGCTCAATTCTTCGAAAACACTGCTTCCTTGGCGCTTTGTTCCGCCAGAGTTACGCCCCCAAACATAAACACTGCCACTTTCTGTGAGAGCGGCGAGGACATAACCACTCGCAGTGATGTGCTTGACTGGATCTCCGAGACTCATCAGATCCGGCACCAACCCCAGATTGTTCGCTGCACTGATATCGCAACATTAGCGGCATTGATCTGCATTTCGGTTCAGCACTGGGGTGCCTTACGACTCCTGCGTAATATCTCGAGCAAGGCACTCCTGATATCGAGCGTCTCCGAGCGTTGCCACGGTACCATCTTGGAAGAGAACTGCAAAACCGGCTTGGTAGACAGCCACTTGTCGGACTTGGCTTTCACATGGGAGCGTAGTCGGTCTCCTTCCAACTTTGAAGTCCTCGTAAGATGCATACTTGACAACAACACCAAATTGAGAAAACGCTTCTGGGTCACCGCTTTTTTGAGTCCCAGCTGAGTTTTCGAGTGTCATGGTAGCCAAAGTCAGACCATTACCTGCCACGAAAGTCGTGCCTATGTGGTCGAGGCTCACGTTTCCCGTCACGAAGCCGGTACCGGCAACATAGTAACCTGTATGCCCGCGGACTGCAAGGTCGTATTGAAAAGCATGAGTTCGAAATGGTGCCAGAAGCTAAGCAATGCAGGGGCATTATGACTGTTGTCGTTCGTACCTATTGTGTAATGTAAGCCTGCACGTGGCCGTTCAACGACATGGTCGGTCAGAACTTTTGAAAAAGTCGAGACATCTTCGGGATCGCTGTCAATTAGCTCATCTCCAAATCGCAACTGATTCCAGGCATTGAACCCGGCGGCGAACAGGTCCATGGGAGACTGGATGCCTCGATGTTAGAACAAAGTTCCAACCCACGCGGGGTCGACCTTTGCATCTGACGACGGCCAGTCAAGATGTGAAACCAGTGGAGGATGCTCGGGTGCGGAATAGGCTGCGTTGTACTGCGTAAGAAAACTGCGTAAGAAAGGCGTCTTCGTTGAGTCACTCTACTTCCAGAAACATGCCCACATTGGGTGAACGACACACTGGATGAAGCGAGGACCGTCTTTGAAGAGTCATCTTGTGGTTGATGATGAGGGAGCGGAGGGAGCGGAGGGAGCCCCACCACAGCATTTTGTTTTGGGATTTCCTGCACACGGCTCAACGTTGCATGTCTTCGCCAATATTTCTGCTCACCTACCCAGGTGTCTGCAGCTTGCCTTGCTGGCTGGCTGATGGCGACGCTTCAACATAACCGCCTTCCACGTATCATTGGCAAAGCATGCTTTTGCCCCGTCACTCGCATCCGAGCCGCATCACATTTGTCTTTTCATCTCCGTTCTGTTGCGGATTCGTCATCACCAACTAACAGGCCCACGTCACCCCAATTGCTTCGGGAAGTGTCCAGGTAAACCGCTGCCTCGAGGCTTACACCGACACGTATCATCGCCCTGATTTATACATGTACTCAAGTACACTGTGGTAGCCGACGAGCGTGCCTCTCAGGTGGATGACTCTCAATGCCACCTCCACTGCGTGTTTAGAAGTTTTTGCGAAGAGAACAAACGACTGATTCGTGGGTCGTACGCATTAGCTTCATAACGCCACACGCTGTGGCCGCAACGTCCTTGATGATTTCGGCTACTTCTTCTGTCGGCCCTCTCTCTGGTAGTGACACCGACTTATCTGACGAATCACTCGAAACCAACACGAGAATGAGTCCCCATGATGGACCCCATGCAGGCTCCCCTAGAAACATCACGGAGATTCTTTCGGATGCTGCCCTTCAAACTTCTTCTCGTGAAGGTCCTTTACACAATTCACAGCTAGACGTGCTTTGTAATAATGAGAATGGCGAAGCCTCCCATACTGCAGTCATGTCCCCTCGAGCATACCAGTTGGAGATGCTCGATCAAAGTCTGAACAAAAATGCAATCGTTGTTGTAAGGTCTCGACTATATATAAAATTTTTTATCGTTTCCTTTTGTTTCAAGTGCTGTTCTTACGTGCCATAGATGGACACCGGAAGTGGTAAAACGCATGTGTAAGTCATAAAATGCTCGTCTTCCATTACGGCTGCATAACGATCTTCCTAAAATGTTCATGTTCTAAATATATCAATGCAGTGCCGTGTTGCGCATCAAAGCCGAGTTGGAAAGATCCGCTGGCGACAAGGTATAACCCGACGAAGGAAATCGATCAATATTATAGAAACGTCATTGACGAAACTCGGATGCAGATAATATGGTTTCTCGCACCAACAGTTGCTTTATGCAGCCAACAACTCGACGTAATCCGACTTCAGACAGCCGCGGCGTCCATCAAACTGCTTACCGGTAAAGAGAATGTCGACACTTGGTCAGCCAGTATATGGGAAATCATTCTGCGTGACGTGCGCATAGTAGTTTCCACATACCAAGTCCTCCTCGACGCCTTATGCCACAGCTTTGTCAAGATGGATCGTGTCTCCCTCATCGTCTTTGACGAAGGTCTGTGAACAACAAAGCCGTTCGAATCGGAGTCATGGGCCAATTACTTACCTGACAACAGCGCACAACTGTTCTGGAAAGCACCCGGGTAGCAAGATAATGACGGATTTCTACCATCGACGCAAGGTGATGGGACTTGCCGTTCCTTCCATCCTCGGTATTACCGCAACACCCAGCATGACAGATGACATCGAGAACATCAGCGTTCTTGAGGCCACACTTGACGCAAAATGCATTACACCAACCTTGCATCGTGAGGAACTTGTCAAATGCGTCAAAAGACCACAAATCCGTAGCATCCTTTATGGTGCGCCCAGTAGAGTCGAGTTCACAGCTTCGATGCGACGATTACACTATGAGTTCCAAAACCTCGACATAACTCGAGACCCATACATTCTGAGGCTCCGAGAGGATCCTACAGATCGAAACCGCCGCGCGCTGGAGAGGGCCATTGAGAAGTACGACACTTTCGCGCAGAATCAGATCAGGGCCCTCCGAAATCGCTCGGTCGATATTGCAGAGCAACTTGGATCATGGGCGGCTGATCTATATGTCTGGAAAGCAGCCAATTCATTCCTCGAGCGCATGAACAAGAATGAAGGCAATGTCTTCGAAAATTGGATAGATAGCGAGAAACAGTACATAGCAGAATTCCTGCTTCGAGTTTCTCCTCAACAACCTTATCCGATACCCCGGAACGGAGAAGAGATTTCGGAAAAGGCAGGAGCTCTTATTAAAGAACTCGCTTCCATAGATGATCCAATAGTTTGCATCATTTTTGCCAAAGAACGGGCCACGGTCAGTCTTCTTTGTGACTTGCTCGGATCGTGCCCTCGGATCGTGGAAAAGCACTGAATTGGATCAATTGTCGGTTCGTCGACTTATCAAAGCAGAAGAAATGCTCTATACGAGCCCCTGGGTGACTCGAGCCAGGATGCGCTTCAAGACTTCAGGACCGGCAAAATCAACATACTGATTGCTACTTCTGTGTTGGAGGAAGGCATTGACGTGCCAGCGTGCAATATGGTCATCTGCTTTGATCACCCTGCCACACCTAAATCATTCGTGCAGCGTCGGGGCAGGGCAAGGATGAAAGATTCCATGCTGATCTTGCTTAGTGAGTATTCTTCACCCACCATTGAAAAGTGGGAGGCCTTGGAGGAAGAGATGAGGGCTATGTACCAGGATACTCAAAGAGAAATTTTGCAACTTCAGTGGCTCGAGGAATCCGAGGAAACATGTCCGAAATTCTTCGAGGTCAAGTCTACTGGGGCAAGACTTGACTTCGACAACGCCAAGTCGCATTTGGAACACTTCTGCAGGGCGCTTTCCTTGGGAGAGTTTGTCGACAGCCGGCCTGATTACATCATTCACAGACATTCGGAATCTACACCACCAACTTTAAGCGCCACAGTTGTACTTCCATCTCTCATCCCTGCCGAGCTCAGAGTTATCGATAGTAAGCATCACTGGTTATCGGAGAAGAATGCAACCAAGGATGCTGCATTCCAGGCTTACTGCTCCCTTTATGATGCTGGATTGGTGAATGAGCATCTCCTGCCGTTCAAGTACGAGGATATTTCGGGAGTAGAAAACAGGGCTGCTGAAGTTGAGGTCGAACCGCTCTTCAATCCGTGGCCCGCCGTAGCAAACGCTTGGAAGCAGCATGACCAGCCTTGGCTGTATTCGCTAACCTTTCATGATACTGCAAAGTTCGGTGAGACGAAATTTGAAGTCGTCCTGCCGAGCGAACTTGATCAGTGGCGACCTATTAAAACATACCTCAGCAATGAAGAGTCTTGCATCATTGAATGTGACTCACGTCGATCTATATCAGCGGCTGAAACTGTCGGACTGTCAGATCACACCTCAACCCTGCTGGCACTTCATTACGCGCATCGATGGATAGGTGAAGAAAGAAGTCATGTTGTCAAAATATCTGCCAGTGATATGAACATGTCCCTGGAAGATATTGGAAATAAGATATTTGACGCGAGCGACCAGACAATCACGGCGGGAGACTACTTGATACGGGATGAGTCACGCACCCCTTATCAGTACTTGGGTCTTGTTCGAAGTAAACCTCCTGCAGAACAAGTTCAGAGTGCGCTCTGCGACTATGATGTTGCGCCTGAGCATGTACCTTACTTGGTCGTCAAGAAGTGGACGAAACGAACTGATTTTCTACACCCTTCTCTTTCCGAATTGTCATCTTCAACGACTACGAAGCTATATCCCCGCGTACTTCCGCTTCCTTGGGCAAAAGTGGATTCTGTTTCACTGAAATATGCTAGGCTCGATATGCTCGTACCCTCCATCTTTCATGAGATAGAGGTGATGTTGGTCGCCAAGGAGCTGTCGAAGACGTTGCTAAGCGGGATCAACATAACCAAGTTAGATCTTGTCAGAGAAGCAATCAGCTCTCGGAGTGCCGTGGAACCCGTCAACTATGAGCGACTCGAGTTTCTTGGAGACTCTATACTGAAATACTGCGCTGCTATTCAAGTCTTAGCCATTCACCCAGATTGGCCGGAAGGCTATCTGTCGTTCTTCAAAGACAGGATAGTAAGCAACGCGAGGCTCTCCAGAGCAGCCATCGACATAGGGCTTGCAAGATTCATTCTGACAAAGTCTTTTACTGGCCAGAAATGGCGGCCAATGTATTTGGCGAATTACGATGCAGATGTTCCTGATGCTAGGCTACCGCGTAAGATGTCCACCAAGACCTTGGCTGATGTGGCTGAGG
>AMDK01000343.1:0-24792 GCA_000309355.1 Epichloe gansuensis var. inebrians E818
CGTGGTGTAATATCTCAGCGGTTGTTTGTATAGTTTTCAAGCCTTTGCTCAAAGAGCGGATTGGAAACGGGCACACGTTATTTCAAGTTGAAGCTTGTTTAATTGTATGGGCGGGCTCGGAGAAGGATGTTATTAGATAGAGGCCGTGACACCACGTACACTCAAGAATCGATATTTCTTGGAGTAAAACGTCGTGGTACTGGGACATGTGCTTGTTCGTGGATCACAAGCATTTGCATTCGATGTCTCCCATACCCAGGTACTAGACTTGAGTTAGTTATGAGCGACTACATGTATTATATGCCAGCAACATGGATGGGACATGCGAAATTCCCGTTTCCTTTCCGTTCCCTTTCTGCGGACCTGTGCATGCATCGGGGCGCGGGGGATGTGGCAGGCCGAACCGAGGATTTGTCGTGACTCGTCAGGGATGGCGAGGGGTGCATCACGGCCTAATAAATAAATTCACTCTCACTTCCACTTTAATTTCCATCTCCACACCTTCCTCGGTCGCCCAGACCAGCCAGACATTGACATTGACATTGCGCGCTTGCTCGATTCCAACTTCCAAACCCAACCCAAGGAAAATCCTTCGGTCTGCGCCGCACCATGCATGCGTCACCAACAGCGACCATCATCACCTCATCGACCTAATACTGTTCTGCTCCTTCCTTCTCAGCACAGAAAGCGCATCTTGCTCTTTTGTTTCCGGGGGGCTGCTGTTTTCTCTCACCTCTCTCGTATTGGTCTTCTCACTCAGGCGCACGACACTCGACGAGGAACTTCGTCTGACCGAGCGAGCCACCCGAGGCTGGCTGGCACCTTTTGCCTTCTCCCTCGAACCCGAAAAATAAAAGAATAAAAATAAAATAAAAATAAAAATAAACCGCGCGAGATCTTCAAATAGCCTTGTAACCAACCGTCGATCGACTCGGCATATCGCCCTTTCCTCTCGTATCATGCCCGACAAGTCATCGTCGGTCTTATCGTATGCTGCCGGAGCTTCCCTCGCCGCCGTTGCCTTGATCTACGTGTTTGGCCCGACCTTTGCCATCGACCATGACACCAGCGGTAACTCCAAGAAGAAAACGGTGGTCGGTCTGCGCAACCAAGCCAATGATTGCTTCATCAACTCTGTGCTCCAGGTCCTTGCAGGTCTTGGCGATCTCCGCATATACCTGATCCGCGAAACGCACCGGCGGCGCATCGAAGATCCGGCCGTCTATGCAACCCTTGTACAACCTCTCGGCACGGCCAAGCTTGAGCAATGGAAGCTGCAGGGCTTGCAGGACGGCCTGGTGACTCAGGGCCTCAAGGAGATGCTGGATGCACTCAACGAACGGCCCATTTACAAAAAGTCCGTCTCCCCGTTCCCCTTTGTTCGAGTGTTGGAAGTTGCCTTCAAGCAGCGCATCAGTCGGCAACAGCAGGATGCCCAAGAATTCTTGCAGATTGTTGCTGAGCGTCTCAAGGACGAGTACCACGCTGGGCAGCGCGCGCGATTTCACGCACGAAAGAATGGTCTCCTCCGTGCGTCAAGCAACGGCACCAAGGTTTCAGTCAATGGCGATGGCCAGGGTCATGATGCTGGCTACGAAGACGACGACGACAACGACGACGACAACGGTAACAATAATGGTCGTGGTCATGCAGAGATCGTCCATGACGAAAAGAGCATTAGCAATAGGGAGACGAACAGCATCCACGAAAAGGACGCCGAGTCTTGCACGTCTCCGCTAGATTCGCAAAATGGCTCGAATCCCGACAATCTCACTCATCAGGTACCGCTCGAGCTGGAGGAAGGATTCCCCATGGAGGGCAAGTACGAGTCGCATCTCGAGTGTCAAACATGCAAATACAAGACGAAATCCAGGGAGGAAACTTTTTGCACCCTGACGCTGGCGGTGCCGCAGGTGTCTTCTACGTCTCTCAACTCCTGTTTCGATGGAGTTTTCAAGACGGAGTTCATTGATGACTTCAAATGTGAAATGTGCCGGTTGCTGTTCGTCAAGTCCAATCTGGAACATGAGATGGCGCGGTCCAACTCGGAAAACTTCATAGCGCAGGCCAAGGACAGCATCGATAAGCTCCAAATGGCTATTGACACGGATCCCGAACAACCTCCCGAGGGTGTGGACCTGGGCGACATTCGATACGCACCGAAGCGAAGGATTTCCAAGACGACGCGCATCTCCATCTTCCCCAAAATCCTGGCCCTTCACTTGTCTCGGTCCATCTACGGCATCGGCCAGATGACACAGAAGAACTCGGCCAAGGTGGCTTTTCCCGAAGAGTTGCCCCTCGGCGGCCTCATGAACCAGCACAAATACAAACTTATCGGAACGGTCACACACCGCGGCGGTCACAACAGCGGTCACTACGAAGCTTTCAGGCGGCAGAACCAACCATCACCCTACCACAACTCCAATACTTTCCAGCAATCCCATGTGTACAGCAAAACGCCGACTCCAATTTCCAAGCCGGAAATAGCAGCCCGTCCAACCCATAGCCCGGCCATTTCCACGCCGGACTTGCTGTCACCCTCCCCCGCGACGAATTCGTCGACGCCATCGATCGTGTCCATGGCGGCCCAGGCTCGCAGCGTGCCCACCGAAGTCAACTCGGACTCGAGTTCCCAGTCAAACGGGAAGGAAAAGGATGCTGAAACAAGCAGTCTCCGATCCGTAGCGGCATCTACCAAATCCGCCTTATCGAAGCTAGCGTCGTCCAAAGCAGGACAGGACCTCATCAAGATGCCTTCCAACGGTCTGTCCAAGAGGGCCAAGCGTCGCAAGCCCGCTGCCGATAAGTGGTGGCGCGTGAGTGATGAAAAGGTGCGCGATGCCAAGACTAGTGAGGTTCTCAGCATGCAAAGGGAAGTCTATCTTCTCTTCTACGAGTTGGAGAGGTGATGATACAATACGCGCGTAAACAAAATAAAAACTTCTGTTCTTGCATTTAATACATTTTTGTATATACAGGGTACGCTGGGATATTTCTCGTGTTTTATTTGTTCGAATCGGTCCCCCTCATTAGCATTCATGTGGCGTTTGGTATTAGCATTAATATATCTAGGGAGGCAAGAAGGATGCAGCACGTAGGCATTGCATTAAAGACAGCCGGAGCGCGAGTGCATACATTCATTATATACGATCGGCAAGTGTCGATTTTCTTTTCTTTTCTTTGTTTGGTGGAACAAGAGGGCGCGTGGGTGCGCGAGTTGCGCGAGTTGATCGCGCAGACATGGATATATACACGAGCAGTTATTTGATTGTCTACAATGTTGTTCTTGGAAATCACAATGTACATCGTCAAGTCAGTTTGCACCACAAATTCACGCAAGCTCTCACAATGAATTGCAATGAGCTGAAGTGTGTAGTGTCCCCTAGTATAGTTTAGTAAGCGCCTAGCGCGTGATAGCTGCACCCCCTTTTTTTGGCCTGACGCGCTTACTCGCTCCGCTACTGTCCTTCGTGACACTTATTTTAATATACAGTACAACCCTTGAATGATTTTACAAATCTACATAATAGGGGGAATTAAGCGAATTAGGTATTAGCAAGAAAATAAGGGGGACAGGGGCTAGGATTAGAAGGTACCTTATATTACTAGTAATCCCCCTTAAAATATATATACTCTTTCGTGGTGCTCTATACCCTATGCATTTCCTTGTAGCTCTCTAATAATAGGTATGTCTCACAGCTGATCGCAGCTGTTAGAGAGGAACAGAAAAGTGGGGCATGTAGATTTGTAAAATCATTCAGGGGGTAGACTGTACGTTTTATATTGTATTTAGTGGTAGTAATTTGTCTCCAATCGCTGCGCACCTCTAGCGCTTTTACTGCTAATAACAGCCACCAAATCAACTACTAAAAAATCAATCAACCAAGCCTGTCAAAGCTGTTCCTTTTACTAGGCCTGAAAACTCCCCTGGGCATCGCGCCCATTGTCAGATTCTTTCAACATTCGATCCGTTTGACCTTGGTCCCGACCGTTGATCCGTTCTAGCACGTAACAGGTGCGGGCACCACGAATAAGAGGCCCGGCTATCTGGGGATTGGCTGACGAATTCCACGTTGCGGAATTCAGTCACATTGATCAGGTCAATTGTCAGGCCAATATAGTCGGGACTCAGATTGATTATCAGATGGATTATCGGACTGACAGGATCTACAGCTAGATTGACGGGATCTACGGCTCCAAGCTGCTGGAAGTAATTCTCTTCCATAGCTAGCTTCCGTTAAAGATGCTGCATCTGTCGCTGCTGCTATTTGAATTCGCTGATCTGGTTGCTGCTGCTGCCATTGATATCGGGCTCTTGGGTCCTGCAGGTCCAGTTGGTGCTGTCCTTGTTGTCACTGGGATTTACAAAACTAGCTACCGTTGAGTTTGAATCTGTTGAAATTGCTGAGTAGCTGGGCATAGGTCCTTGAGATATTGAAAATTGAAAGACCTGATTTCTTGACAGGAAGGTCTCCCTATAAATGGCACGGCACAGGTTCGGCGCTGACGATCTTGCTCATAAAAGCCGCTGTGATCGCTGCTGCTCGCACTGATCTAGCTGGTGCGAGGGAAGCATTCATAGCGAGCCTTTGTTGGGTGTTCGTGAGGAAGCTGCCCGGGAGGGAGGCTCGCGATCGAATTTGACGATTTTGTCAAGTTGGCAGCCAGGTCAAACAATGGTCGAATGTTATCGAAAGGTCTGACGGTCGGGTCGAAGGTCGAAGATCGAAAGTCAACGGATCTGCGGGTTGGATCGAAAGGTTGAAGAATCTGACGATGGGGGCGCGGATTAGCGGGGAGCTAGCTATTAGGCCTATTGAAAGGACCAGCTTTGACAGGCTTGGTTTTAAAGGGTTGATGAACTACTAGTCGATTTAGTGACTTTTACAGTGGGTCGTAGGTAATTCCGAGCAATTCGTAGCAAAATTAGCGTAGAATCCACAACGCGTTAATAACAAAAATACACACCCTATCTTTAAGACATAATTACTCCTTTTAGTATGCCTTATATTACTCCATAAACAGAGAAAGCACTGCTGGCACCGCCATTTTTGGCGGAAAGTGCCGCCGTTTTTGATGGCTCCAGCAGTGCGAGGGTTCCACGTCGGAGGGAGGGAAGTCATGTACTATATACATGTGGGCTCTGCGCCGCACGACGCCCTTGTCCCGGCGTCTGGGTCCCTGTTCCGGGCCACCCTCCATTGACGCCAGCTCGCGTCCACTTCTGGCCTTCTTTCTGCTGCTTCTTGCCGTTCCATGATGAAGAGGGCACCGCGCCGACGGATGCCCTGGCGCGGTGGCCTCTTTGGTCCATAAGATGACAGAAGCAGCACTCTCTGAGTCACTCGCGGCCTTAGTCCTCTGCCTCTTCATTTTAGTCATTCCTCAGGAATATCCTTGCATCGCCCAGTCACTCATTCTTCAACCTCAAGGAAATGCCCATCAACTCGGTGAGCAACACCGTTATGGCTGCAACCAAAGGTGGTCTACATGAGAACCACGCGAACTTTGTCGATCGCTTCAATGCCCGGCAAGCACAGAATCGAGCCGCAAAACAAAAACCTACGCTATCGGTCGAGGAGCATGCTGCTCATCGAGCGCAGTTAGGCAACGTCCGCTTCATCAAGCCCAGGTACTCGGATCAAACAGAGATCAATGTCAGCGGCATCTTCAAGAAGTGGAAGCGGTATGCAGCAGCAGAAACTCTGCCATTCCCATGGCTCTTTGTGTGGCCTCTTCTTTTGCTGACTTTGTTCTGCACAGGTATTGCAACGAGATGAAGGTCGGCGATTGGAAAACGACCATCGAACATCTCGACCGCGGAACGACCCAAGACTTTCTCCTGTACATTTGCGAGCGGTACAAGATCACGTCATGGGGTAGCGGTCACGAGTATATCCGCCAGTTTCAGCAACTTTACACCACCGTGAATGGCCAATACATGGACCGCAACGACACCAAAGAGGTGTATAAGGTAAGTGAGGGATCTTCCATCGGGCGCAATTTCCACCCCGGGCAACTATCAAGCTTGAGCGTAAGCCGCAATTGACACCTAACAGTATTATCGCAGCGTGCTCGTTCCCCGCTTTGGACACCGTCCGCCGAACATGGATGGTAAGCCGGTGCTCAACGTTGATAACCTTCGAGTCATCCTAACGTTCAACATCGGGTACGATACGACCATCTTCCCTGGTGAGCGGCATCGCATCAGCTTGGCTGGCTGTTACCAGCTTCTATGCTACACAGGTGCGCGACCGGCCGAGCTGGTGGACGGTGAGCGGCAAAAGCCCAAGGATGGTTCTATCCACGAACTCTTTGGCCAGAATGTCGTCCACTCGTCCTCTTCTGACAGCGGTGAGGACCAGGAAATTCCAGCGGATGAAAAGTCGAAAGAACTCCTCAGCCTTCTCTCCAAAGAGACCATGGGAAGAGGACGCCCCAAGGCCCTCTGCTACGAGGATATCCAGATGATGATTGTTCGACACCCGACCACCGGACGATGCATGCCAGCCATGGCTATTAAGTTCATTCATCATAAGGGCGCTGACAACAAGCCCAAGCCGTAGGTTCACTTGCTCTAAATTCCGCCATCCGGCTTGGCTTCTTTACCCACTCAATTTGCTGACGACCGCTTTTAGGACCATCTTTTACTTCACTCCCGCCAGGAGGCTTATCTTTTGCGTCGTTTCAACGATTATTGCCCTCGCCCTCCACGACAATGCATTTGATGCGCCGAGTCTGACAGATGCGGCCGCCATTTTTCGGTCTAAACCGCCGCATTTCAAACCCAGTATCCCGCTCCGATGGAAGAGATCCAAGTTACTGCAGCCGGTTTTTCGCCGTTATCGCGGCGCGGAGCTCAGCGACAAGGAGGCTATGCTGTACTCCAAGCTCAGAGATGATATTGGTCAGCAAAGTCTCGATTCAGGGCACGAGAAAAGATGGACGCCCCGGTTTGCTAGGAGAGGCGCAGGGAACGCGGCCAACGGTACGTACATGCCCACTCACCCTGCATAGTCAGCCTATATGAATCTGTGCTTTGCCGTTATGACAGGCAATGGACTGACCATCTCCCATTGCAGGAGATGCGCCCGACTCTGTCCGCGACCAGATGATGCGCCAAGATCCTCGCTTCATGACTTTCCAGAGTGCATACCTAAATGAGATCGCCAATTTCGATATCCAGAATGCGTTCTTGGAAGAAGAAAAGGAAAGCCAACTTTTTCGATTGTTTGCACACGTCAGCCTTACCCGTGATCCCCGCGCCACTGCAGATATGGTACCCGATGAAGTCTGGGCCAATTTGGCGCCGGACCCAGAAATTGTTGAGCTCGAAGAACAGCGAGCACAGCTGAAACAAGGCAAATTTCGCCTCGAGGGCTGTGAGAACGAAGAACAGATTCGGCAGATCTCTAATAAAATTCGCACAAAGCGAGCGCAGCGCGACAAACAGGTCGTCAAAGAATACCGCGAAGACTACTTCTACAACCGCCCCACCTGGGATATCGAGCGCCAGGCAAAGGGTGAGGAGGAGGAGGAGTACATCGAACCTGACATCGATGTACATATTCCAGAGCGTGCCAGGCTGGCGAACATTCTCTGCCACCAGCCTGACAGACGATCAAACACTCGAGCGAAGGATTGAGGCTGTTCAACTCATGGTAGACCTATGTGACAAACGCGAAACAGCCAAGCGTCACCGCATCCAAAGAACGGCGGTTAAACCAACTGTCAAATCCGAGTCGCCTGAGGCGGAAAGTGAGCGTCGACCCAACTCCGATCAGTTTCCACTGCTCATGCAGGTGAGCCAATGCCCAGACTGCATCGGCGACGAGCGGCTGTCTTTTGAGGAGCGCACTTTCAAATACTCTCGTCCAACCGTCAGAAACGATCACTTTGACGATCAGCATCTCGTTGAGCGCGAGAGGGCCCAGCGACGTGGCGAAAAGATGGTGTGTACACACCCTACTTGCAGAGTTGGGAACCAAGGTCAAGATCTTGAATTTTACAATATGGATCACTTTCGCGTTCATGTTCAAAAGATTCACCATATCACGCTACGGTCGTCGGACCAAGTGCAGCAGAGGCGCTTGCGCAAGATTAGGCGTCGCAAGATGGTCATGGAACAACCCACTATGTAGGTTGGGGTCCGAGGGATGTTGGTGGAGGAGGGGTTAGAATTAGAGGCTAGACATCTTCAGAAATCATACAGCGCAGCTGTGTTTATTAGAAGTTCTGTGATACGGTAAAGACAGATACAGTATGGATAGATACGGCATTGTCATCCTTCCGCCTGGCCGCCTGGCCGCCCGTCCCACTGCATCTATCCAGATAGTGCGGTAGCTCAGCCCTCCTTTCTAAGCAACACGCACTAAAACACAAAAAGCCAGGCAAAGTACAGTTTATCACCTTTGAAGTAGTGGGCGGCCAATCGGATGGTTGATTCGACCTTGGAGCTTGTAGTGTCGGGAACGGGCACCGAAATGAGGACTCTGCTTAACCTTGGACAACTGCACTGGAGTAATTTGACGGTCCTTATGTTTTCCAGATCCAGAGCAGGTGAAAGCGTGGCAAAATATGTCCTGATATTGATGTACATATGTTTAACTGGTCCACTTTCTGGAAAAGGCAATTTGAGTTTCCTGTCAACAAGGCAACTAGATTCCCGTTGCAGTTTCCTGTATTATAGCGTGCAGGATTCTGCACGCGCCAGGGAAAGGCAACTGGATTCTGGAATTTGGACTACACGATACTCTGAGGCATGAACCGGTTGACAGCATGAACTAGGCGTGAGAGTTGCACCACCTGTAGAATGTCTCAAAAGCTTACCGGGCCAATAACGATGTGCAAGCACCAAATGGACTACAATTCACCTATTGCACGCAGCCGCGGAAGCTCGTAGAAGACCGTAGAAGCCCGAGGTCCGTCACTTCTGAATCCAGTAGGTGGGTGTAGCACTCTTGCCCCAATGCCAAAAAAGAGAGGTACCTAGTTACTACTGCGCATTTGATTTTTTTCTACTGCGCGTTTAGGTACTCAATGCGAAATGCCACCGACATCGACTTCCCGCGCTAGACCATACCGCTTTTTGCAATTGCTTGGGCAAGGATTACGCGTACATTGATGCAAGCTTGTTGGTGCAGACATCTGGGGTTGCTCGCGTAGAAGAGGTCAAAGGGCCATCCATGACTTGCTTCTCTCGCCAACATGTCAAGTGACGTTTCGTAGTCGCGAGATTTGCAGATCATGATCCGCAAGTACATACATACATATAGTCCGTCAAACGAACCAGAGGGGACTCGTTAGCCCGCATTTCATCATCAATCGCACTCATTATGGCATTTACATGTCCGCTACACTGTGCTCGTCCACACCCTGTATCGCAAAAGTCTTGAATTCCAACACCGACGCTAGGAAATCTCGTTTAAAACCTGTCCGCAAGTACGGAGTAGAGCGTTTCTTTCCGTCATGTAACCCCCCCTTGGAACAAACTCACGACAGCCCCATTGTACTATCATCTCCTTCTCCAAGGGACCAAGAATAAAAGTCCCTCGGACCATCCTTTAGTTTCTCTCCACAGCAAGAGGTTCCACATTCCAAATTTCCTCCGCATACTCGTTGATGCACCGATCGCTCGTGAAGAAGCCCATGCGTGCCACAGACGTGATGCACTTGGCGATCCATTCATCCTGGTTTCGATACGCGTCATCCACGAGACGGTGCGTCTCAATGTAGCTGTGGAAGTCATCTGACACCAGGTAATAATCTCCGTGGTTGCGGACCGCGCCTATCATGGCCCCAAAGTCATGCGGCGTGCCGAACGTGCCCTTTTCAATCTCGTTGAATACCTTGTCCAAGTCTGAGTCGATGCTGTGCGATCCGTACGTGTGCGCGTGGCGGAGATCTTCGACGTCTTCGGCGAGATTGCCGAACAGAAAGATGTTGCTCTCGCCGATTTCACGGGTGATTTCAATCTAGGTTTTGTCAGATGGCTGCTGCATTGACCCAAACATGGGTCTCACATGTGCGTTGCGGTCATGGAAGGAACTTACGTTGGCTCCGTCGCATGTGCCAATGATAAGACCGCCGTTGAGCACGAATTTCATGTTACTGGTTCCAGAAGCTCTGTTTGCCATGTTAATTCGCTTTCCTTTGCAACAGATGACAGGCTTTGTTTTGGTAAATTTGACACTAGTCTCATGACTTGACAAGGGGAAAAAAAAAAAAAAAAGGGGGGGGGGGAGAAGAGTCTACGTACTCGGTTCCAGCAGTCGAGATATGTTCGCTGATATCCGAAGCAGGACAGATGATTTCTGCCTTGCTCACGTTGTAGTCCTCTAAGAAAATGACTTTGAGAAGATCACCGATGTCTGCGTCCTTGTTGACGACAGCTCCGACGGCGTTGATCAGGTGAATAATTTGCTTGGCCATCCAGTACCCAGGGGCGGCTTTTCCGCCAAAGATGGACACACGGGGAAGCTGCTTCTTTCTTTCCTCGTGGTTCATGGCCTTGAGGGAAAGATAACGATGAATGACGCCAAAGATGTTGAGCTGCTGACGCTTGTATTCGTGGATGCGCTTGACCTGCACGTCGAATAGGGACGAGGGGTTGACCACAACACCAGTCGTGTCCTTGATGTGTTTGGCGAGGCGGATCTTGTTGGCGTACTTGATCTCTGCCCACTCCCGACGGAACTCCTTGTCCCCTATGTGCTGCTCTAGTCTGTTCAGGAGCGTCAGGTCTTTGAGGAACTCGTGTCCACCACACTTGGACGCAATAAGCTCCGAGAGCCGTGGATTGGCCTGGTGCAGCCATCGTCGTGGCGTAATGCCGTTGGTGACATTTGTGAACTTGTCTGGGCCGTAAATTTCAACAAAGTCTTTGAAGATGGTGGTCTCGATCAAGTCAGAGTGCAGTTCGGCTACGCCATTGACCTTGTGGGAGCCGACGATGGCGAGGAACGCCATGCGGACCATCTTGGGCTGTGACTCTTCAATAATGGACACGCGGCGGAGCATGTCCCTGTCGTTGGGGAAAGTCTTCTCGATCATCTGGAGAAAATAGAGGTTGATATCGTAGATGATTTGGAGGTGACGCGGGAGAAGGTGCTGGACTAGACCGACGGGCCACTTCTCTAATGCCTCTGGGAGGACAGTGTGGTTGGTGTACCCAAACTACATATATCTGACGTGTCAGTGTTGACTAGTAAACAGAGTCTTCTTACTCGCCATGCAAGTTTCTTGGGGACGAAGCACTACTGACCGTGTTGGTGACAATGTCCCACGCAATATCCCACTCGAGGCCTTCAATATCAATCAAAATACGCTGCAACTCAACAATGGCTAGCGTAGGATGCGTGTCGTTGAGCTGGATAGCAACCTGGTCGGGAAACTCCTTCCAAGGTCGCTTCGACTTCTTGAATCGGCGGACAATATCGTACAGCGATGCGGCAACCCAGAAGTACTGTTGCTTCAAGCGAAGTTCTTTGCCTCGCTCAAGGTTATCGTTGGGGTATAGCACAGCGCTGATGGTTTCGGCGCGTTGCTGGTCCGCCACGGAACTCTCGTAGTCACCGCTATTGAACTTCTGGAAGTCAAACTCGCCGCCCGAGGCTTTGCTGGACCAAAGACGAAGGTTATTGGTGGTAGGGGTGTCATATCCGGGGATGGGCACGTCGTATGCCACAGCCTGCACAATCTCGCCTCCCTCCCAGACAGAAACGGTCTTGCCGTCCGCGTTGGTAGATTTATTTACTTGGCCAAAGAATTGAATCTATAACAGTTGGGGTTCAGAAACGAAATTTTTTTTTCAGCGCCAGAAAATTCCTCAAGCAATGACATCTTGGTGGGCCAACTTACATCAACGGTAACATCGTGGCGAGGGAACTCCCAAGGGTTGAAGTCCAGCCAGTAATCAGGAACTTCGACTTGATATCCATCGATGATCTCCTGCTTGAAGATACCATAACGATAACGTAGGCCGTATCCCCAGGCAGGAAAGTTCAAAGAAGCCAGGCTGTCGAGGAAACAAGCGGCCAAGCGGCCAAGGCCACCATTCCCAAGGGCAGCATCATGCTCCTGTTTGATGACGTCTTCAACCCTGAAGCCAAGTTCATCCAGTCCATCTAATTCGAGTCGAAAGTTAGTCAGAGGGGGAAAGTAAAATACAAAACCAGGCCATCAATTGGACCCTGAGAAGTAACAAACCTACCTTTTGCAATGCCCTTCAAGCCAACATTCAGCATAGCATTATCCAAAGCTCTGCCCATCAAAAACTCCAAACTCAGATAGTATACTCTCTTGGTGTCACGATACGTCTGCCGCTGCTGAGTCTTGTTCCAGTCGATAATGAGACGGTCCCGGAAAGCCAGGCTTGTAGCCGAATAAGCTGCAACCTCGTCGCAATTGAACATGCTTCGGGCCAGGGTCGTTTCCACATGTCGAACGACTTCTCGCTCGAAGCCATCCTTGTCGCGGAAGCTGGTTACTTGGTTTCGCTGCCAAGCCTCACGCTGGGGCTCGGGGATGGATGCTAATACATGTTCCCGTCAGACTAGCTCAGTCCAACGCAGCAGACACGCGGATGCCCGCGCTTGGTACACTTGTAACAAAACATGTACCACGCATTGTGCACCACAAACGAAGGCCCAGCAGCACGAACAAGAAAGGAGGAGAAAGAAGAAGAAAGAAACGACGCTGGAGACACAACACACATACCTTCGACACTCTTGATCTCCCCGGCACCAAAGCCAGTAAATGTTCGTTTATGCTTGGGACGAGAGATGCCTGCAGGCCCAACGCCGCCAGTAATGTCCACAATGGGAGCTCCAGTGGAGGGGCGTCTCTCCCTCGTCGGCAGTCGCTGCTGTTCAGTCGCCATGGTATCGTCGTCCCTACGAAAGCAGCAGGTCAATAAGTCGATCAGTTCCCGCGTAAAGCAGGAGTGTACAGGGAAAGTCTCGGATCAAGGGCAAGCGGCTTCCTCCTCAGGGTATTTATCACGCAAGCCAGCAAAAGCACAAAACCCCAATCTTGCTTGGGCTAGTCCTGGTTGCTCGATCACTCCCTCCCTGGGCGCTGCTGCCTTTTGCGGGCGGGCCAAACGTACGACTCAGAAAGCGGAGTGATCAAAGAAGCGGGGGTGGGGGGGAGGGGGTTTGGGGGAGGCGTTTGCCAGAGCTTCCGAGCTAAATCGAGTTCTTCAAAGTCTCCCCAGATGTTGTCGATCACTGCTCAGAGAACAACAGCGAGCAAGTCTCGATAGAGCAAACAATACACCATGAGACGGTAGGGAGAAGGAGGCTGGAGCATCTAAGGAGAAAGAAAGAAGGGAGGGGCCAGGACGAAGGGAGAGAAGAGATTAAAAAGCAAACTCCATTTTGCATAACGGCCGGGGAAAGCACCTTGCTTAACCTTAACACGTCCCTCTCCTTGAGCTTTCGTGACATCATTGTGGCCAGCCATACGACATGATGGTGAAATGGATCCTGGTAAATCTGGAACGCTACATGTACATACATATACGCGTGAAAATTCAACCGGTAAGTCGATGCATGCGACCCATTGGCCAAGCCGTTGTCGTGAGCAACCCAGGCAGTGAGTCAGTTCCCCTCATAATGCCCCGTACCAAGTTATCCGTCTCGCACGCGATTCCTGACTTGACATCGTAGTATTCTTAGCCTTCATATTGAGCCACGAGTGCTCCACAACATCTACAGTACATTTGTATAATATCGCAAGAGAAGTTCACGGCATCGCCAGATGGGCAAAAGGGTCTATGATCTAGACCGTAACTGTACATACATATACATACAGAGTAGGGAGCCCCACCAGGTTCCCAGGATCAGGTTCCACCACAACAACCACTTTCCCCCACCCATCCATCAGATACCAGCTCATCTTATATCAACAAGGTTGGGATGGATCATGCGGCTCGTTCAAGGAGGACCCAAATGCAGTACAACCTTCACTCGAGTCTTCCCACTGGGAACCTTTTTTTTTTTTTCCCAATGCTACAGTTTGGATTTTATGTAGACAAGAAGATATTGATTATGTTGCCATCTATGACGTGACAGCGGGATCCTAAACATCATCCATCACCCCTCTCGTCGGCCAACGGCTTTAATTATGGTCATTGTAGTCATTAGTGAGCGCGTCAAAGAATACGCTCGTAATGTCTGTCGCCTTGCTACATCGTATCCTCCTGCACTTCAGTCGCTACGCATATGTGCTTCGGCGGCAACTGTAATATCGGGCCAAGGCTCGTTGGTGTGACCACATACCTATCCAACTCCGTCGCACCAAGGAGTCATAACCAAACATTCCGTCATTGCCACTCGGCGTGGTCCATACTTCCAAGGCCCAGATGCGATAGTGTCTTGTTTCCCGTAGTCAAGCAATACCAGCGGAGGTTTTGCGAGCACTTCTTTCTGTAGTTCCGTTCTTCCGCTTCCTCGAGTTGTACGGTAAGGAAGAATCCGTTGAGTTTGCCGCAAATTCAAAAGACAACTTCAGGTGAGGCTCCTTTGGAGTCACCACACACAGTTTTTTTTTTTTTCGTTTATAGAGCGGGGCCGAGAGTTGTATGAGCAAAATGCTGGGCTATTGCGTGGCTGCGTGCATCGCCGACGATGCGGAAAAAAAAAAAAAAAGAGAGAATCAAGACACCACCATGAACTCCTTTAATGCTCTAGGACGCCCGCACCCCGTAGCCTGCTTGCTTACTCGTATCATCTAGGCATCACGGTGGCCCCGTCATAGAATTCCAGAGTCCTTGAGAGCATTGTTTAATATTGTTTCTTTAACAGCGGCGAATACTAATCGAATGTTGGATGTGTCGGTCGCTTGCGTTAAGCTTTGCCGGTGTCAGTCAACTCCAGTCGAGGGTAGTGATCAATACAGGTGCCTTCGTTCCGTGACTTACTGCGGATATAAGTTCAAATGTGCCCGATTTACTTGGTTGAACCGCCACAGTAAATATTTGGCTGCTTTGTTGACGTCGTTGCCTCCTGAGTAATCGGGGAAATAGTTCCCCAACGGGGATCGCGTTAATTTTTGTTTGAAAATGTCAACCTTGTTGAGGAACAAGATGATGCTTGTTCTCATGAACCAGCGCGAGTTCACTACGGAATCGAACAGCAACAGACTTTCCATCATTCGATTCTGGTGTCATCATCGTTAGCACATTGATCTACTACGTGGAAGTTGACCGGACTGTCTCACCTGGCTACTCTCTTCAAGGAGTACTTGGTCATATTCCGAGAGGGCAACGCAGAAAATAATCGACGTAACGTTCTCAAAGCAGTGAATCCACTTCTTCCTCTCGCTTCGCTGTCCACCAACATCAAACATACTGCCAAAAGTGTCAGTCACACAAAGTCCAAAGAGAAAGGGGACATGGCCAATGGGGTTCATTCCTTGGATCAGACGCACTGTATACTAAGTTGGCCCATTTGAAATCGTGTTTCGTATATGCCAGTGGTTTTGGTACGAGCTCGTAAAACGTCCATCTCATTTGGGAGATAATCAGTCGCAACTATTCGCATCACCTCTTGGAAGAAGCTGCAAAGAGGATAAGGTCAGTACTGTGATGACAGGTTTGAACATGCCGAAATTCCTGGTTGCACTCACTACTCTGCCGAGTCCATCAGATAAAACTCGGTCTGATGCTTCATCAATCGGTCTTTTGCAGGATCCGCCCACAGTGACTGTACAGCAACGCCGACTTGAGGGTCAATGTGCGCTTGAGGGCCGGATTCGGCCTGATACGATAAAAGGTAATCTACATAGTTTCTGTTTTCTTTCATCTGCGGCTCAATCTCGAATTGCTGCATTGCTGTTATGACGGCCTTGGCGCATTCAACAAGATTCTTGAAGACGGTGGGCCTGTAATTGTACAATTCATCTTCTGAATAACCTTTGAGGTGGATAATCTTCATTTGCTTGACGATGGTGGACTTGCCACTCTCGCCGGATCCTGTTGGCCAATTGTCAGTGTTCTGCGTCCAGGGTGTTTGTATTAGCGACTGCTCGTGTAGGAAGCCATACCTAACAATAAGATCTTGCATTCTTTCCGTAGTCGTCTTGAATCCTCCTCGATTACTCTATCAATGGCTTGGCTCTTCTTCTTCTGTTCTGCCTCCTCACTGCTTGAGCTCATACACCCACCCATCGTAAAGGGCCCTTGCGGCTCGGCGCTAGCACGTCGGCGCGGATTTGCGACCAGAGTTGATCCAAGGGCTATCGAACTTGGCAATCAACGAAAGCGTATCTACAATCCGCAGCTCCGCATGCGCATGGCAGCACGAGAATTGTCACGGCCTGATGCGCTGGCAGAGAGAGATGGACGGGCTGCTGATGGTTTCGAGGACGAGGAAGGCTCGGACAATGGACGAAGGACGGTCGCTCGTTTCCAATTTTCGCAATAATGGGGCAGACAGTCGACCATGGGCCGGCTGCCTTTGTCGTCTTTGTCGTGCACCTGGGTTCTGTTGCTCTCTCGGCCGCCCTGCGCTTTTATGTCGCTGCTTCGCGATGCTGCTCGTCACGGCCAGGTGGAAAAGATGCAACGAACAGCGAGCGATTGTATCGAGGCGGTGGGGCGAGATTGAGCAAAAGCCGGCCTTGAATCCTGTCGACGTCGACTCGTCTTTATTGCCCGTGGGAGCCGGGACGAGTCCACAGTTAGGACAGAGATGATGATGATGATGATGAGTATGAGTATTTAAGTGCTTGACGTCTAGCCGAGAGACGGGCAACGAGAGAGGTGAAAGGTTCAATTGACCCAAGGCTAGCAGCGTGGAACTCTCCACTAGCCCGTCCAGGTATGGCGGAGTCGGGGTAGAATGGAGGAGAGCAACCCGCATGCCCTCGAGCGCTTGGGGCAAGTGGATGGGTGGGTGGCATGCGGACGACTGGGAAGACATTACATGTAATAACTTTGGCCTGTTGGCCTTGTACTAGTCTGGTCAAAGAAGAAGTGTGGATGTGCAAGGGTGGATGGAGGCCAGTCCAACCCAGTCAGCGAGCGGGCCAGCCATTCCTGACAGTGACATTTGGCAACCAGACGGCTCCTTGTGCTCCTTGTGCCAGACAGACTGCTAACTGCCGGACCAGACAGAGTCTCTGCTCTGTTCGACGGAGTAGGCTAACAAGCTATCTTACTGCGTGGGCGGCGCCCAGCAACCCAGGTCTCTTCTATAGGTTCATTCCCAGACATTTTTCTCAAATAGCAAGCGTGTACTAACACAACACATTTGTATAAAAATATCTATAGTTACAGTGCAGTGCGAAACCAGCATAGGAAAACATTTTTTCATTGAAAGCTCCAAAAGTAAATGCTAAGGGTGCTGCTATAAGGAAGGGGCTATGCTAGAATGCTAGTTGGTTTATTAGTACGTCATAGCTCTCTAAGTCTCCTCACATAATTCTAAAGAAAAATTGACAATATTTTGATCAAATTAAGCATTGATCAGAGGATGACTCAAAAAATAAACGAAGGTTTTCCTTTTCGGACGACCTCGCACGTCTGACAGTCGTCTCAACCCCCGGCGGGACTCGAACCCGCAATCTTGAGATTGCGATCTCGTATAGGATCGATTTCAATAGAAGTCTCACGCCTTAGCCATTAGGCCACGGGGGCTGTGGGGATGAAGCGTCGATCTTTATTTGCCACTATAGATGATTACCGCGTGTGCCCCGCGACAAGTGTTATACACCTCAAGGGCCTTCCTCGCTAGATGTTATCCCGTAAAGCCTATTAGTAGTAACGTATTAAGCTAAAGAAAGCTAAAAAAAGCTTGGAAGATTTTGCTTTATGCTTCTAAATCAGGATAAAAGTGAGTTTTTCTATTCTCTATTCATAAACAGCTTCCAAGGTAAACATGGGGGTTTTGGCAAAAATGAGATATTATCTGCGATAGCTTCGCATCCTAAATCTTAGGCATCGCATTCATTCGTTCGTTCGAGATCTCGTTTGCGTCTCATGGGCAACACGTCAGGTAGAAGGTAGATGATTTCTACCCTTAGAGTGGCTGTATGTTAGTGTCGACTGAACCAGTTCCCTGATTGTCGACTAAAACCTACCCGCGACTTCCCATGTTCCTATGGTCGCCTATTGCAAGCAGCATTTTGGCGGCGCGCCCATCTTAAATGATTGACAATAGTCAGCTCGGGTGCTCGGGCTCGTGCTAATCTCCACGTAACTGGAATGCCAAGGGTATTCAATTGTAGTGCACCTCACCAAGCTTCGAGTTGCTCCGAGTTGCTCCGAGACAACTACGGGTGTGTGTGTGTCTGTCTGGCCATATCACCGGTGGCACCGCCTTGATACTCCGTACGGAACGGAGTACATGTCAACGATATTAATGGCCAATGCCGAAAAGCTGGCCTCATCGCGGCAGACGACAACTTCTACTTCTCCCGCTGTCTTTGGTGTGTGGTGTGGCCCATGCTTTAGTAATTATTTAAATTATTTATTATAGGGGCTGACACACCATCGCGCCAGGTCGCAGTCGCAGTCGCAATGTTGAGCCCAACAAACCCATGCACATAATATTACGAGACAGCAAACAGCGTGCCGCATGCCGCATGCCGCATGCAGGTCGAAGAACAAGCCATGCGGCACATTGTTTGAGCCTTGAGCCTTGAGGAAATTGAGAGACCGGTTTAGGCAGATGACAGTCGCCAACCTGCAAACCCCTGATTCTGAAGCCCCGATTCTGAACATCCTCCATCTAGATTATCAGGCAACTGAGCCGTGGAATCTGGAATCTGGGCCAGTATTATCAGAAGCGTCATGTTTGCATCCGCCAAGCTCTTTGTCGACTGCCGCCCCGGCACAGGCACGGGTGGAAGAAAAACAAGCTCGGTGTCAACACTGGTCTACATGGACGATTTTCCACGTGTTTACGTGTCGGGATTCGGTTCCCGATTACTGGAAGCGACTGATCAATTTGGACCCTTGCTGAGAAGCAGTCAGTTCTGGGGGGACCAGGACCACGGCTTGTCGGAAAGCAAGTCTACTGACTAAAGACATGAGTATGCAGTTTGCAGCCAGTTCATTGACTCGGCCAGCGAACAGATGATGGGCTCTGCTTCGAACATTTCGAGTCTCTGCGTGTGTTAGTAGCTAGTAGTAGAAGCTGTATATATGGTATCGTGCATCGAGCCACAGCCAAGAGCGTGCATCCATCATGCCCTGGTGATCCAGAGCGTTGATCATGATCTGGGTCGGTCTGGGTCCGAGGCCATGAAGTACCTGGCAGGTATGGAAATTATCAACTTGCGCTCTAGGACATTTGATGCTTGATGCATGATAACTATACACCTTACCTGGTGATGGCTTGATTCTAGCACCAGCTCTTGTTTATGGCGTGGACAGCACTCGTCGAAGGCAGTGGAAACAATGTAATGGAAACAAATTTACTGCAATGAACGATTGAACAATTGAACAATTGTGTTCCAATTTGAACCAACAGACTCAAATCGTGGCATGGGTATGGCGGGCGAATTTACCACTCCTCTGTGCTGTCGTGAAACGGCACCTCAGGGTAAGCTGCAAATGTTGGCAGCCAACATGGCCGCCCGGTTTACGGACTGGACTGTATTATGTATGTATGTATTTGTCGGATGTTGGTCCCGTGAATGAACCACCAGGAATGTGTCTTCATCATTCCTTTTTTTTTTTTCTCCTCATGGCCCTAGGCTGCACCCCCATTTCCCCACGTCGAGTAAGCCCCCCTTTGTGGTCTATGATTGTTCCGATATCAATTAATCTCTGTCTCCTACTCCGTGCAGGTCGACGAGAGGAACTCGGCCAGCTGTACCGATTTACCGCCATTCGACCCATTCGGCTCATTCGACAACGGGCAGACAGTTGCAGACACACACCAAACGTCTCCACCGCATTGACACTTCACCTTGCATACCGCGCGCGACGTCAACGAAGCGACTGGCACATGTAAAAAATACTGCTCACAATTCCTACCCTCCCATATTTTCAATCGCCACGCTTTGAACCCATCGTTGCCAGCCCGTCGCTACGCAAAGTCGTGCGCCAAGCCAGAACCGCCCGCCTCACTGCTGAAGTCGACCCCCAAAGGAATTGAACTCCTATCCGCGCTACTCGGACCACGATCCTGCATTCTCACTATACTCGCTCATATATCAATTTGATACACAAATTTGACATCTGGATTTGGGTCGGGCTTCGCAGCATTGCTCAATCTCTACCAGTCTTGGCCTTTTGTCTTCCTGGACCCAACCGTCGGTCGCATGGCGCCGCTTTTATAGTTGCCGACGAATATATACAAAAGAAAAGAAAAAGAAAAAAAAAAATCACGGGCCTTTTGATTCGACATACTTTTTGGCGACAATGGCCTCTGCAGATGAGAAAGACACCCCCAACGGCACAAGCTCTCCGAACGGAATAGAAGCTACTCCCGCGCTAACTTCGGTCCCTCTTACCGACGAGAACAGCTTGAGTAACAATGGATTTTCGCCGCTGGTAACAGTTGTTGGGTTTCATCACGCCCGGGGACCGGAGGTTGAGACTTGGTTCGGTGCCGGAGATGGGATCGATCCAGCTATCAAATACAATTGGCCGTTGCTGCCTTTTATGGCATTGAACGACGGAGCCCATGCGTGAGTCTATGCTGGCAAGGCAAAACCAACTCTCTGGGTGATACAGGACTGACGCAAGACCTAGATCCGAGGAGGACTTCTCCTACTTCACACTCTTGAAGCCCAAAACAGACTCGGAACCAGCCACATCACTATTTGGAATCTCATGCACAAGACAACTCGATTCGTCCCAGTTGGTAAATCGGCCAGCAGATGTAACCAGATCTACGGTGCAAAAGGCTGTGGTTGTAATTGCCGACAGCCCCCAAGGTTTCGGCATGTTGCGCGAGAGACTCAGCATTGTCACTCAGGCTTGGTTTGCGCAACGGGAATTCACGGATACAGACATCTTGCGACGATTTCAGGAGAGTCTTGCAGATGAGAAAGCAAGAAGCACACTGAAAGATGAGAGCGAGCGGGATCTGCACCTGGGCATGAGCTTGCGTGAGCTCATTCATGAGTTCAAGTGGCAGGCTCTGGTACTACTCAAGTGCTGTTTGTTGCAGCCAAAGGTACGAACCGCATGTGCTTTATTTCCGCCTCCGTGTTCTCCGTGGCACTAATATCAGCCAAGATGCTATTTTTTGGGTCCAGATGTGACAGGCTGTGTATGGTCCAATTCTCTCTCATATCTTTGATACCTGGCCTCATCCGTAACCTGCAAGACTGTGCCGACCCCGAATTGCACAGCTACGAAACAAAACTCGCCCAACCCACCAGTTTGCAAAGCAGCAATCGAAGCTCTCTGCTCTCTTTCATGGGATTGCCCTTGCAAATATTTGGCAAAGTTCGTTTATGAGTCCTCCCCAGGCCTCCCCAAGTCTCCTGCGCCCCCCCCCCTTTCTTTCTGATGACTTGAAACACTGACCAAGCAAGCAGGGTGGCTTCTTCGGCCCCTACACGCCACTGCAACAGCTCGACATCTTGGCCGACTTTGGAACCAAATCCTACATCGTGGGCAGCACCAACTCCCTTCTTCTCCAGCAGAAGGACCGATACAGCGATATCCTCATCAACCTAGACGAAGACACTGTCAACATCACTTCGCCCTCGCTAAAATCAGCGCTGGCCCTGACTCCGGCGGATCGTAGATGGATCGACTTCCTCACCCACGAGGTGAATGAGACATGGGATGAAGCCAACCCCAGCAGACCGAAAAACATGCAATACGTGGGAAGCGAGGAGTTTATTAGATCGCAGTTCGAAGCGTACATGCTGGGGCTGATATCTTCGGTCAAATACCACAACTTTCTGGCCAGCCAAGAAGAAGACATGTCGAGCCTAGGAGCCGACAGCGACCCAGCCGCTGATTTTGGACTCGAGTGGGTAGAGGCGTGGACCAAGACGGAAAACTATCGCATGTGGAATGTCCACACCGACACGAACCTATTTGCCGTGTCTGAACCCAAGCATCCGTGCGCAGGCGGGTTGACCGTCGAGGACATTCAACGCAGAGTGGCAGACCAAATCAAGCATCTTCACCTGGACGAGCGCCTGGCACACGGCCGAGACATTCTCGGAAGAAACCTGACCGCAGGCCGCGAAAAGGCCTCGACCATGTTCAACAAACTCTACTCCGACATAGAATACCTCCGAGAGTCGCAACGGCGCCGTGCCGAAGAGACGACGCGCACCCAGGAGCCAAATTCTCCCACCGACAAGGGCGCTTATCCATACCCAGTCGATCTCGCCAAAGCTCACCAAACCGTCCACACTGTCGGCGCCAAGGCAAGCGCCTACATGTCAAGCTGGGCGACCTGGGCCGGCGAGAAGCGCAAGACGGGCGGCTGGGGCGCTGGCTGGGGCAAGAAGAACAGCAACACCACCACCACCACCACCACCACCACCACCAGCAACGGCATGCCTTCCAGAGTAGATTCCTCCTCCTCTCCATCCACAAGCCCCATCCAGAAGGACTATCAAATGGTCAGCCCGCCACAGTCCCGATCAACCTCCACAGACGAGCACATCGCCCGCCCACCCACGCGCGCGTCCTTCAGCGAAAGCATTCTCTCCCAGGCGAGCGACCGTCCCCTGACGGCCTCCTCCTCCTCCGCCGCCGACCACGACGTGTCCGAAGCATCATCGCCCCATCCGGACACCAAACAACAACAGGCCTCGTCCGAAACCCCAAAAGATGACCCCCAAGAAACACCTACTCCACAAAATGACGGCTTCCGAGAAGAACACGTCGTTGGTGCAGCGTCCCTCACCGCAGAGTCGTCACCGAACGAGTCCTCCGTGGAGGTGGAGGAGAAACAAGCAATTTCCGGCTTGAACTAGTCAACATGTTATTTCAGGGATAGTGGAATCTAGGAAGGGCCTCGTTGGTTCTTTTAGAGGGGAAAGCGAAGGGGCATTGCCATGTAATTATACAGCATGCGTTCTACAGGTAGCGAATTCGTCAAGGTCCTACCCGTACGTCTCTCGACGCATTCAACTTCCGTCATTCCATCTGATTCATTCTTGAAAACATGACGCTACTGGGCGGACAAATGTGTAAATCGGACCTTGTCATCACGTTGATGTTGGAAGAAGGGTGTGTGAACAAGAGGGGGCCCGTGGAATCTTTTGAAACACAATAACGGGGGCACACAAGTCCTTTACACAAAATGCTGTTTCTCCCTCGACTCTTGATCTGAATCTAATTTTAATACTGCTCTGGTTGTGTCTACATACCATACCAATATATTTCGAGCCTGTCCTACGTCACAAACTCCCGTCCTGCCTCTTGACGCGCAACAATCAGAAACAAAAATGATTATGAACAAAGAGTATGACGCCAAGGCAAACCATCAAGCCAATGCTCGCCTTGCGCCAATATAATGTATGATGTATTTGTTGTGAGATGGTTTGAAACACTTGGATCCCATGCATGTTCCTTGCGCCCAATTCGGCTAGGATCAAGTCCCTAGACGTTTTGTCAAGGCTATGGAAACTCGCCGTTCCTGTTGTTGCTGCCAGGGATATGATGCGAGTGGGGCCATCTCCGGATGAAGAGGCGTGGTTCAATGCCGAAATGTTTTAACATGGTTGTTTGTAGAGCTGCATTGGTTTTAAGGAGTGTAGATCGTACAGCCATCCATTCTCGCACAAAACATGACTGCCGCGTATAGGAGACAAGGCAACGAGAAAATGATCCAGCTTAGGCGAGATAGCCCAATTCATCATCATCAAGGCGCTCGAGGTATTCTTTGTCCAGAAGGATCTCTATGCACTTTTTGATGTCGCCCACCTTGGGAACAAATCTTGAACGGATTTGGTTGATGGTTTCACTGACCAGCTGAGTGTGCTTCATCTTCTTTCGAGCCTTCATGATTCGCACAATAGCAGACTGCCAAACAAGTTAGTAATTGGATTACTCACAGCACGATACCGCAACGCGATGCAATGGGTTTGCCCACCTGTAGAACTAGCTTCCGGTCTTCCTCAATGGTCTTATTGGTTTCCACCTCTTCTTGCTTCGCCTCTTTGACACCGCCCAAGTTTAGATTTACTCGGATCTTTTTGCTCTTGAAGTCATAATTGAGGTTGAAGGATTTTCCTGCACTCGGCTTGTCACCCGAGCCACCAGACATCAAAAGCACCTTGGCTTTGAGTATAACGGCGAGCGCTTGATCCAGGACCTCACTGCTGAGCTGCGTTGCGCTGAGAATGTTCTCGTAAGAATAAGTATCCTTCTCATTGAATAGAAGTAGAATAGCCATTTGGTAGATGGAAACTTGGAATGTAAAGGGTGTCTTGCTGCTCTTGCAATAACCAGTTCGGACTTCACCCTTGCAAAGATGCCACAGCCAAGTGAGCTTGCGGCCATCATGCTTGTGTTTGTAAAACCGGACAAAACGCTCAATCTCGGCGGCAATCTCGGCGGGTGGGTGAAAATTGGTGCTGGGTGGTGTCAGCGGCCAGAAACCGGTACCGAGGATAGAGAAAGTCGAGTCAACCGTCTTGGGGGATTCAATGCTGTCGAGATGATCCCGGAATTCTTTGTTCAGGTCCTTGGAAATTTGCATGTCTTGGAACATGCGCTGTAGCTTGTTGGTATACTCAAAACCACAAGCCTCCTTGAGTTTGCTGATCATGCTGGTCTCGGCATCATCTGACGACGAGTTGCTGTGAACGAGTCGACGGGCGAGCATGCGGGAGTAAAACTTTTGGAACACATCC
>AMDK01000344.1:0-24740 GCA_000309355.1 Epichloe gansuensis var. inebrians E818
GTTTTGGGGGGTTGGTTAGGAGGGAGGACGAGAGAGAGGAACCGAAAAAAAAGAAAAAAAAAAAAAAAAAAAGAAAAGAGAGAGAGAGAGAGTATTCACAGACAAGCGAGATGTGATGCCAGGACCAAGGAGGACGAACGAGGTGTTCAGATCCGGATGATATGATATGTTGTGTCCTGACTCTTGAACTTTGATGCCGCAAGATAGCAGGGTATTATTGATCGACCTGGCAAACAGGGGATGCATTCCGCGCCTGCGGCCCCAGATCTCTGGCGCAAAGAGCGCTTCCAGCATCGACAACTAATATTACCTGCCACTGGTACTCTCTCCCCAGGCACTGACTCCGAATGTATCGGGAACAAGCCCATGAAAAGGGCCCGAAAAAGGACCCGAAATATTAGGCCCGAAAAAGGGACGACGCAAAAAGCTGGCGGGGAACCAAGAAACCTGCGCCAGACGCGGCCCCACATCGGGACCTCTGCTTTGGGCGTCCAATCTGAACCCTTTTCCCTGGATAAAGTCTTAGCCATCTGTGTCCCGCGAAACCAGACAGAGACTCATGTACATATTGTACGTATTGTACCATAATATTGTTGTACATGCTCATCGGAGAGGCGGGTCATCTCGTCTTCCCGATGCAACATCATCTGACGTGTGGCACACGCAGTAGGGGGGAGCGTGTGGGTCCTTGTGGGATTGCGTCTTGATCTGGGGAACCTTGGATGCGGATGGGCGAGAAACGTTTATCCAAGGGCAAGTGTTGACCATGTGTGTGCATTTGAGTCCGAGACATTACCCTCCGACACAAGCTCGACGTCGCAGCGTGTCATCCCACGGCAAACCCGCCAGCAGACGCCGACACCGCGCCAATACCCAAGTGCCAAGGCAAAGTTGGGCGGCAGACTATATCTCGCTGTACGTCAAGTACCTGCCACCTGCTGGGACATGAGGGCATCTGAGGTTCTGAATCTTCGCTGACTTGTCCATAGACCAGCGGGCGACTCTCGGGGCGAGTCGGGCGTCGAGGCACAGCATCGCGTAGTTTGAGAGTCATGGCAACGACTTGACGCATTAGACTACGAGCGACCCTTTGAACAGAATGAAGGAAGCCCCATCGTGCAATTAAATACATGCCACCGTTCTTTTGGGCTTGTCAAGTGACGCAGAGCAAAGCAAGTACATTGGGTTTGCCCAAGCCCATCTTTTGGAACTGTCTTCCCACGCGTCTTTCAAGTGGATGCTGATACGCTCAACTCATTCATTCGCAGGATGAACTCCTCCTGTAGGCGCTTCAAATAGCCTGGCAGGATCTCGTCGTCGCCGTGCTCTGCCGCTTGTTTAAGAGTTTCGTAAAGATTGAGAACCAATTTGCGACGAGCCAAGACATTCCGAGCCTCTGGATTCTGCCGATTCTGCTGTCTACGTCGCCTGATCTCGCTCGCCACCTCTTCTGCCCGTCGAGTGAAGTCTTCCGGAAACCCAAGAGATCTGGCTAGTTCGATTCCGTAGTGCTCGGTGGTGTCAACAGTGCCCTGGGTGGCCTTGTACAGCATTGCCAGCCGCGGCACGCCATCATCCGACATTGTTTTTTGGATGCCAGGTGAAGACACATCACCCCCGGCCGTTTCTCGAGTACATGGACAAGGTCGACAAAGTGCGTGGCAAACCATACAAACGCTTTGGATTGAATCAAGGCCTCCGACATGGCAATGGCGATGGCCAGACCGTCCCGTGTGCTAGTGCCTCTCCCTAGCTCGTCTATGATCACCAAGCTTTTGTCGTCCACGTTTCTGAGAATAAAGGCCATTTCCCTCATCTCTACAGAAAAGGTGGAAAGGTTCGCTTCCAAATTATCAGAGAGAGAGACACGGGCAAATATGTTGTGAATGAGCGAAAAAGATGCATAGGCTGCGGGCACAAAACATCCGACCTGTGCCATGATCTGCAACAACGCCGCGGCCTTGATGTATGTACTCTTCCCTCCCATATTGCATCCTGTCACAATCTGGAACCCGTTCTGCTCCGTGGCATAATAGTCATTCGGTACAAAATCCTCGTATAAGATCTAAACGGTTAGTTCTGCTGTGAACTGCGCGGGCTCTGATGCATGAGGGAATACCTTGTCCAGCACAGGATGCCTCGCCGCCTTCAAGGCAAACGCTCCCCTGAATTCCGGTCTAGTGTAGTCCCTCATAATCGTGAGGTGTGCAAAAGACGCCACCATGTCAAGAAGCGCCACAGACTCACACAGTCGAAAGAGCTGAGGTGCCGACGCTCTGAGCATAATGATCAAGTCTTGAATGATGGCGTCACTGCGTGCGATTATTTCGTTGGAGATATCGGAAAGTCGGCCATTCAGTTTGAGAAGCTGCATTGTCTGACACTCAACGCCAGTCTGTTTTTTTAAAACGTTGATGAAAACGGCAGGTATCTCTCCAGCGTCGCGGTCCATGCTTTTAAGCCTGAGCCAATACTTTCGCCCATTGTCGAACTTCAAGGTTGTTTGTAACCCAACTTCTCCTGCGAACGACAACTACGTCAGATACATAACTTCTGCATGGCTCTTTGGAGGGACGACAAACTCTCAACCTCTTGCACATGAAGGTGGATCTCCCCCGTGAGCTCTTTGTAGGTTTGGCGTGCGACGTCGAGCAAGCCATCAATGCCAGCCTTGACTGCGAATGTTCTTGCGTTGCGCATATCGAGTGGAGTTAACATAACGGTAACATCTGCTTCTATTATAGTTTGGATGCTCAGTAGGATTGGGCCGGATACGCTGGGATCGCAAATGTCACGGATCTTGAGCAACAATGGGCTGTTACATCCAGAAAGTGCCTGGTGGAGCTGTGGGATTGACTCGAGAAATGACTTGGTCACCAGGATGCGATTGATGTGTTCTTCGACTTGAGCTATTGTGGCCTTTTTGGTCAGTGTGATCATCTATATCTCATCAGCAAGAGGCTTGCACGGCTTGAGCGGGCTGCTTCATGCCTTTGTGAGAACTCTTTCGATGTCTGTGAAGTTTCCCAAAGCTAGGTAGGATCAGTGATGCACCAGTCAAAGGTTGTCTGACATGGATAACAAACCCGCTCGTACGCTGTGGAAAATCTCTTCCTCTCCAGTGAGCTCTTCCACGGCATCATACCGAGGCCCAATGAAAGTGTCATACTTGGTTGGTGGTTGTAGAATGTTACTTCGAAGCATGCGGCTTCCCATGGGCGTCAATGTCTGATTGAGTATCCCGAACAGACAATCCTGGGATTGGGGATTCCCAATGTTTCGCACTATCTCCAAGGACTGTAGTGCCGAAATGTCAATCATCATCGTGTCCTCCGATGGGCGATATCGGATGCGCAGCGAGTGGGGAGCGAACGTCACTGTAAAGGTTTGTTCAATGTATTTCATGGCATAAGGCAAGTCAGTGTCAAGGTGGTAATGTGCACTTTGAATACCCTTACCGCTGCAAAAGAGCTTACGCTGTAGTATTTTCCATCCACAGCCACTTTGATTGGATCTATATCACTTTCGAAAGCCAAGTTGTGTAAATACTCCAATCCGTCTGTTTCATACCATGCCGACCGTTCCAACAATTCGATTCGGGCGTCGGGAATCAATTCGTTAACAAGAGTGAACAGAACATTGTCTTTGATGGGGGGGCAGGCCGTAGACATGAAGATCATTCGAGAAGGGTTCGCCATTTGAAGCTTGTGGATCGTCTTGACGTAAGACTGGTTGTCGCATATCTGGCTCAGAGTGGCTTCACCGAGTGTAATGTTCACAAGGGCAACTCCAACCAAAGGTAAGACGCCCCGAGCTTCACCTATAGCACAAATTACGGTTTGATCATCATTCGTTCCCAAAATTGTAGACAAAGTCCCAGGTCGAGACTTGCGACCAGACGCTGAGGTCGAGGGCCGCGAGACAGAACCGCGGGTGTTCGATGTGGATGTTCGTGGCCCTGCGCCGCTGATAAACGATTGAACTGTCCGAGCAGTACTTCTCCCGTCCGTTGAACCCCGTTGCTGGGGACGTCCAGTATGAAGTTGGGCATGGTTTTGGAAGTGACTCGACGCCGTCTCCAAAGCAGACCTCGAAGAGCGTTTCATTATCAGGGGTGCTCGAGTTGCCCAGTCCGACCAATTCCTTCTTCGAAGAAGACGGAGTTATTGTAGATGACAGGAGGACAACTAATGAGAAAAGGGTGACTTGGGCTAGTAGATTGATTGGGAGCTCAAGTTTGACTACATGGAAGTGTTTTCACAAGAGCAAAATCTGTCGCTCAAGGCGAAGTAATATGATTTTAGTCAGTCCCTTCATCCCGTAAATAATACCAGGCAGTCGTGGTAGAGGGCTCCTTCCGTTGTAGATGGATTATTCCAGGGCCGCCAAGCCAACCTCTTTTATTTCGCACCAAACGCTGCTTGTACCCACTGCCCAATGCTCAGACAGCCAGAGTGCCTACGAGTGTCTATGTAAAGCCCAGTGGATCCCTACCTTTTTACCTTTTTAGAGTGCTGCGACCGCTGAAGCTTCGGACAACTTGTGCTACGTAGCTCTTGGCCCAGTGCATCCACGGTACCTCGGTACCAGGGCAGGGCAGGTTAACGAGCTGGCTGGACAATGGTTCTGTGCAAATGGAGTCTTGAGTTCAAGTTCATCCTCAAATCCATTCGTCTCTGCACTTACTTATTACACAAGCATGCCCCCCGTTCACCACCATGTTTCGCATCCTGGCAGCTGCTGCAGTACCCGAAATGGACATATTCGATACGTCTGAAGACCTCATGCTTGCCCTGAACAAGCGCATGGAGCGGCGGGGGTTCAAGATTGTCAAGAACAGGTCGCACCGCCGCAAACCGGGCGGCGATGCGCCCGGAAACGAGATTGTACGGTGCGATCTCGTCTGCGACAGAGGAGGTCGATCTTACAAGTGTCTGGCTACCAAACTCAAGACAAAGACGAAGAAGACGGACTGTCCCTGGAAAGCAAAGGCCGTTTATCGCAAGGCCGTTGGTGGCTGGGTCTTGACCATCCTTTGCGATCAACACAACCATGAGGCTGGGACACCTGAGCCCCCTCCTCAGTTGAGCACAGTGGTGCTGAAGACGAGATGGAAAGTCCGGTCGATACAGGTGGGCATTCATTTCCTTTTGAGACATGACATGACAGAACAAACGCACTCTAATTTGGAAGATAGGTCCACGAGTTGGGACACAGCTCGATGCAGATACGTCAGCGGCCCTTCAAGTTGCAGGCGTATCCAACAGTGCCCTACGTCTTACCGGTGACACATTTCATCAATTCAAGAGTGACTATCGCAAGATGGATCAGTCGGATCGTTTAAATGTCCTGGCCCAGCTGCAATTACGGGTGGCTGCCATTTATGCCGTCCAGAACGAGGATATGCAGCGACAGAAGCGGCAAACTGCCCAAGACTCCAACAGGAAAGCTCTTGCCGCACAGAAACAAGGCTCAACAAGGCAACAGAAAAATGGGATCAACCAGAACCAGCACTCCCAGCAGCTCTCAGGTGCTGCAGCAGAGCAACACCAGGCACTGACAGACGATCTCGTGGCTTCCACCCACGCTCCCGAAGCTCTCATGCAGGAACCACATTTTCAGCTGGCAGACCCGGCTGGGGACATTCCTGGTCTAGACTTGCCGCAGTTCCAACAATTTCCCTACCCGCCGAGGAAGACGAGGGCTGATCGATTGAATCCTACATAAGACTTGGGTAGAGTACAGCCACAAGATACATATGTGGCATTTAAACGGGAAGAAGCCGTAACACCGGGATCTGGATGTCACTTTTCAACATCTTGGGCACAGCGCGCGTGCGCGCTTTTCCTAGTGGGGCAGGAGATCGTTCACCGCCTAAATTTTATCAGAGTTTTGCCGCCCCGCCATCCCGCTGCGAAGAAGTGGAATGGGCAAAAATAAATGTTTGGGGTTCCTCCCCCATTGCTGTTCCAGCACGAACTTTGGCAAATTGGCACAATGGCGACTATCGCTCCCCCACCTTCAAAACGGCAGCGCCGCGAAGATCTTGAACGAACAAGGCTACAACAAGATGTAACCTTAGCCATGACCGGGCCAGCCGGCTCCTTCAAAGCTCGGTTTCTGGACGGCGACGGCAACCAAGTCTGCGACGTGATCGAGGTGCCCTTGGCTGATGCATCGGAGAAGAACCTGTCTCTTCTTCTGAATACATTGTTATCAAGGGTCAGTCGCTTGCTCGGTCTGTAGACAACATGTTTTATTTGACACTGACCTCTCCCTCCCCAACAGGACCGAGAAGAATATCTTCCTTACCGATTTCGTATCCATATTCCAGATTCCGACATAATCGTCGACCAGTACCCGACAGATCTTCTAGGATTGTTGAGAAGTCATGGAATCGAGAATCCATTTGAGACAACCATTACATTGACTGCCGAGCCACAGTCTGTATTCAAGGTGCAGACTGTTACGCGAATGTCACATAGAATGCCCGGTCACGGTGAGGCCATTTTAGCAGCGCAGTTTAGTCCAGCCACGAATACCCGTCTTGCCACCGGCTCTGGTGACAAGAGTGCTAGAATATGGAACACGGAAACTGGAACGCCGAAACACACTTTAAGTGGCCATTCTCATTGGGTCTTGTGTGTGGCATGGTCTCCCGATGGTCAGCGCCTGGCCACGGGCAGCATGGACAAGTCTGTCAGACTTTGGAACCCAGAAACAGGAAAGCCAACTGGATCTCCCCTGACCGGCCACGCGAAATGGATCACAAATATCGCCTGGGAACCGTACCATTTGTGGCGGGATGGCACTCCTCGGTTGGCCAGCGCAAGTAAAGACGCAACAGTTCGTATCTGGGTCGTGAACACAGGTCGCACCGAGCATGTCCTCTCGGGGCACAAGAGCTCCGTCAGCTGCGTTCGTTGGGGCGGGACCGGGCTCATTTACACAGGGAGCCACGATAAGACGGTTCGCGTATGGGACGCTGAGAAAGGCACCTTGGTCCACACGCTGTCATCACACGCTCACTGGATCAACCACTTGGCGCTTTCCACAGACTTTGCACTGCGAACAGCATACCACGATCACCAGCCTACTCCGACTACTGATGAGGCGAAAAGGACAAAGGCAAAGGAGAGGTTTGAAAAGGCAGCCAAAGTTCAAGGAAGAATATCCGAGAGGTTGGTCTCAGCCAGTGATGATTTCACCATGTATCTGTGGGAGCCGTCCCAAGGAAGCAAACCGGTTGCCAGAATGGTTGGTCATCAAAAACAAATCAATCATGTTACGTTCTCGCCCGACAACACCTTGATTGCCAGTGCAGGCTGGGACAACCACACAAAGATTTGGAGCGCAAGGTACGTATTACTCTTGTCTCAGTCGATATCATTTGGGGCGTTCACCTGACATGGGCGCAAAAGGGATGGCAAGTTCATCAACACTCTTCGTGGTCACGTTGCTACCGTATACCAGTGCGCCTTCTCTGCAGATTCCCGATTGCTCGTTACGGCATCAAAGGACACAACCCTCAAGGTGTGGTCAATGGCATCATTCAAGCTTGCGGTCGACTTGCCCGGGCATAATGACGAGGTGTACGCCGTAGATTGGGCACCTGACGGCAAGCGCGTTGCCAGTGGAGGAAAAGACAAAGCTGTCAGACTGTGGCAGAACTAGAACTCATTTCAGCGCGCAGTCGAGAGAGAGGAGTGCCAGAAGGATGACACATTTGAACTGAACAAGCGATTGAATACGTAAATGCGCAGCAACGGATTCTTAAATGCTTATTAGCAACTAGGGCTAAAGCGGTATAGCTTGGGGGGGGTTTTAACAAGGGTTAAGGATTGCAAGGGGTCTTGATTGACGAAGGTCTTGATCCACAGAGGTCTTGACCCACAAAGGTCTTGAGTCACAAAGGTTCCGAGTCACAAAGGTAAGGTCCTGATTAACGAAAGAAATTCTTATAATCACTCCAAGAAAGTTGCAATACATAGTGGTGGAAGGCCTTAACGTTAGGTTTATAGGGGCTGCTAGGTACTTTTTTCTAGTAAAGTGCGTGTAAGAATACTTTGTTGCTGCGCGTTTGAGAATTCGTTTCAATTATTAGTATATCAACGAATAAGATTTAAGTGGATCCCGCGTTCTCCCCGTCTACATTGCATGCATATGTATGTATGTACATAATTCTCAAGACCGGATAGTGAATAGTTCAAGCGGCACTTCCGAGATAATAGCAGCAAGCAGACCAAGCCCAACACATGCATGCCCAAGAGCTCCCGGAAACATGAACTGCTCAACTGCCGTGGTGCTCACCCGAATCCCATGTGTGTGGGAGTGACAAGACCCATTGTTCAAGAAAGCGGGCAGAACTGCGATATACTGCTGCGCATCCATCCCCGAGTTGACACTGCATTTCCTCGCCACTACCATCCTGACCGTCATGTCTGCCGCGCACACAACACAGGTCACCCGCGAGCAACGGCATACGCATTGAACTCGAAATGCGAGGCGTGGACAAGAAGAGCCACTTGACGACCATCAAGGAGGTGGATGTTTGCTCTGACCAC
This sequence comes from Epichloe gansuensis var. inebrians E818, assembly GCA_000309355.1. NCBI lineage: Eukaryota > Fungi > Ascomycota > Sordariomycetes > Hypocreales > Clavicipitaceae > Epichloe > Epichloe inebrians. The sequence continues at coordinate 8,565 of AMDK01000344.1, forward strand.
TTGCCCCCCCTTCTCCCCCAAATCTCACCCAATTGCAAAGGGGTATTAACCTCGACGCAGACGCAGGCAAGACGTACATGTTATAAGTCGGAGAGTAATAATACGACTGCACTGGCAACGTGGCGGCCAGATGAGGAATCCTGTGGCAATCGGGTCGCAATTTTGGTCGCTCTTCATGCATAATGTGCCCGATTGCCAGCAGTTCGTGAACCACACCGATGGCTTTTCGTTGCATTCAGCTGGAAAGTGACCCGGTAACAAATAGCTTCCCCATCAAAGCTTCCCGGGCATCTCAAAGGTGATGACCCGATGAAACGATTTTCCTCACATCCCGGTGGGCCAGGCACTTTGTTCAGCCAGTGATGGTGTTTTTCCGCCCATCCGTGGTTGGTCGAAATTTCTTGTGGCGCGATACAAAAAAATGCCCAGGAGGTATGTACTTCCGTCGTATTAGTCGAGAAACAAGTGAACTGAGTGAATTACCAGGATCGGCCCAACCACGATTTTTGGGCGCAAGAAATCGAAGAACGCCTCGTTGGTGAACAATGCTGGCGCTATGTATGTATGTGTACATGTAGAAACACAACCCTCTATAAGCTAATTGTAGATATACACGTCAGTTTGCTCTTTTCGGGGACGTGAAATCCGGGGCGAGATCCGGGGCTTGGTTGGCAGCGGCACGTACCGTCTGCACGCTGATGCGTATGTATGTACAAAGTGTTCATGCACCTCAATAAACTATAATCACGGTAACCAAGTCCAGTCTGCTTGCGACAGACTTGCTCAAGGTTCGTTGCAGAGTCCCTGAACCTGAACCTGTCTATGATTGCATAGTCAGTCCTTGGGCTGCTCTGAAACCATGGACATGAGTGTTTCTATTTGTCCTTGTGGTGTGAAGGCGTGAAACAGGCACGTTGGAAACCTTGGCGTCACTGTTCTCACAACATAGTCGGCTATTCTCAACAATGCTATATACCCAATCATGTCGTTGGGAAGCAAGCGCGGCCTGTGTGAGTAGACAACCAATGGTGGCAAAGAGAGTGTCTGCATTGACGGCTGCTTCCGACTCACGACTCGGCTGCTCCTTGAAGAGCCGGATGGTGATGGTACGATGCCGAAGGGCCCGGAGAGCATATCTGTTCTCAAGCTGAGAAATATAGGAGGCTCCAAGGCCAAGGAATGCGTGTGCAAGAGATTCCTCTGACAATTGACTGACGGATGAGCTCAAGCTATGCAGTAAAACTCATGAGGTGGCACAGAGTGGGGGAATCTCCGTTTTGACGACCGGAAGCATCGTCGTCGTCGTCGCCCTTGAACTTGTTGTGGTGACAGACTACGGAGTAAGAGGAGTAAAAAGCTCAAGCTCAGCGAGCGGTACAAAGCGCAAGCCTCAAAAGGAAGCAACCCATCAAGCAAATCACAACCACCTCGATCTGTATGTAATAGCTGACAAAACGTCATGCAGCAGCGGTCATGCAGCCCAGGTGCAAGTAGGGCGGACACGAAGCAAGAATTGTCGCTCTGGAAGAGATACATTCCCATCTTTATGAATCCATCGCCAATATCCTCCAGCACGCACGGCGAAATCCATCGCGATATGCAGGGCCGCACCACAAACCCACAATAGCCTGGGGGCTACAAGGTGACACCGCGTTGGACAGTGTTGGATAACAAGCGCAATGCTCAACGGGTATGGACTGCTCTAGCCTGGGAAGTCGAGCAATCTAGTGGCTGTGTAGTCCGGCTTTCCATGGCCAGCTCCAGTAGTTTCGTCCATTTCAGAGCGGTATTCTGCCAATGTTGTATTCCAAGTTTTCGTGGCCACCGAGCCAGGTATAGCTGATATAGCAATAAAGTACACAGCCACAGAAGTCGATCGTGAGGCTTTAAAGAACAGAACTGGAACTCTTGATTCGATGGCGGAAAAACGGTGCTGCTTAACTCCTCAAATCAAGAATCTGGCAGGGGCTTCGCTTCATCTCAGCCACACACCTACGGGCGTTCCCGTGAGAAGTCAGACATGCACCGATGGTGTTGTGACATTTGTCAGCTGGTTTGGCTATCAAAGATGCTGCCCAAGGGCTCGCGACGTCCAGAGTCTCAGTGAGTGCGGCCCAAGACTTGATTTGAAAGGGCTTGATTTGAATTTACCCAGTCGAATAGAAAAGATTATGAGGGCCAAGGTGGAAGCAGAATCGAGAGAGGTTTAAAAAAAACATTACAGTACCGAGCACGGAGTACATGTAAGACGCATGCCGCAGCAATGCCACAGACTAATGCAAAGGCTCGACTGGTTTCCGTTTCCACCCATCTTGATGTCGCAGCATCGTCGCAAGCAAGCGAGGGATTTATACATATGTAGTATTTAGATCTAGTGGTAATTATTCAGGGCGTACATGTAGATGTAGGTATCTTCGTTAACAGTGAAAATGAATAGACGCAAGCCACACTACATACAATTGGGTGGGTGGATTATCAATCCGGATTTGGACTAACGCGGTATGCGCCTAAACAAACCAATGCGGCATGCGCATTTTTAGTGACCCATTTAGTGGCGGCCCGACGTCGAGAACATTCGAATCTGCTAAGCCAGGGTAATTATTAACAAGGAAACCACCGCCGATCGGACATGGCATCTTGGCTTCCATGAATCTTGGAAGTCGGTGGAAGTCGGTGGAAAGTCGGTGACCTCATGCGAGACTCACATCTGCGTAAATCATATAAAAGCTTCAGGTGCGAAAACGCGTATGAAAACGCGTATGAAAACGCGTGTCCTTTTTCCCCCCGGGCGAATCGAACCAGCCCCGCGTAATCTCGTGGGATGCCGACGAGAATAATTCCATCTTGCATGGTGAGGTCGGACTAACCGTGTGCAGCTTGTGCCTTGAATACTCACCCTATTGTGACGGGTCTCGGCAGCAGAATTCCTGAGACATTGGAGAGCTCAGCTGCCTGCTAGCATCCAGCAGAGCCCAGCAGAGCCATGCGTGTATCCCGGTGGCTGCTTTGGGTGTCGCTGCCAACCACTATGTACATGTGTTTCCGGCTGCTCGGATCCATCTCATCACCACATCTTAACGGTTGGTGACTGGTGACTGGTGACTGGTGACTGGTGACTGGTGACTGGTGACTGGCGACTGGCGACTGGTGCGCCATCACACCCATCACACCCGTCACACCACTTCGCGTGGCCGTCACATCCCCACTGGTTGACTGGTTGGGAGTTGATTATCCGTCGTGTCACAGCCGGGCCTGGACGTATGTACATATGTAGGAGGAACATGTTGTCCGGCCTTGGCCATGGCCGTCTTGGACCCCAACGGAACAAACCTTCCAGCCCCGGCCCCGGCAGCACGTACGTCAGGATTCCGCATCTGTATGTATTTTCATGAAAATGGCGGAAATGGCGAACTTGCCTGATAGACCTGTACGTACATTGTATGTAGACCTGGATTACGTCACGATGCTGGCAGTCCAGGGTCTGTGGACTGTCTTGTTACGTATCCGTGACACCAGCTTCAGTCCGGACACACTTAATCTGGCCCTCTTCGGCAGCGGCTCTTGCTCAGCCTCCATGCCATGTCTCTTGTACAGTGGGGTTGTACATGTACATATGTATGTACGTGTATGTACATGTAGACACCACTTGGCGGCGGTCCACCAATCCGCGCTGAAGTAACTCCCCAGTAACCCCGCATGCACCACTTCAGTGGCTCCCAACAAGCCTTCGTTCGAGTTTTCGAGCAGAAACCAGACAGTTGACAGCGTTGGATTATCTGCCTTGATTTACTCACGCCGCGCCAAACGGCCACCCGCCTAGATTTAAAACCCTCAAGAAGCCAAGACCACCATCGGTTATTTTTATCCCCGCCTTCCTCCTCCATACATGTACAGCCACTCTCTTCAACTCCCTTCAATCGTCATCGTTGTTGCAATACATGTATCTCTTTATCAAGGGTATATAGCCCAGATACACGCATGTATTTCCATTGCCCCTCCCAGGCCAATCCGTCATTACATCAATTGCTCCACATGCACTTGCTGAGATTTGACAGCTAGCTGCACGCACGCTCACCTCTTTTTGACTTTTACAACCAACCACATTCTGGCCGCTTCTGCTTGCTTCAACTGTTTCTAATCTGATCTAAGCAAGCCGCCGTTTGGCGCCATAATCACGAGACACCATGACCGTTTTTGTGTGCTCGCTGTAAGTCCCAATGCCGTGCCAGACTACCTACTCTGTGACGACTTCTGCCGCTGACCTCTTGGGATGATTGTAGCTTCCTACCCAAAACCATCCGTTTCAATCTGCCCGGCACTCCTCCACGGAGAGACACGCTCCGAAGACGGCCAAAGACAACGATACCACCTACACAGCCACCTCCGACTGCTCCTGTGTCCGAAACCCAACCCAGCCTTTTTGACCCGCGACCTGTCATCACCCCACCTCACACTCCCACCGATGAGTCGGAGTCTCCAGATCCCTTTTCCAACGAGGATGGGTTCCGCATCCAGTTTCCCCATGAACTCGGATCTACAGACGAAATAACATCACGCTGGGGAGCCCGCGCCAACCAGCCACGGTCTCGAGCCAACTCGCCCCCTCCGGCGGCACTTTTCGAGCGCGACAGAACGCTGGAGAAGGCCCGAGAGCTCGGTCGCCGTGGACTGATGCAGCCAAAGGCGCATTTGCGCAGTGACAGCCACGACCGAGTCTTTTCCTCAGCTCCCTGGAGGGTGGTGAATGCCGATCAAGGCAATGGAGGACTGCGAAATGCAGCTGAAGCTGCCGCCCGGGATGGAAAGCTTGGTGATTATACCTGGGTGGGGACCTTGGGCATGCCTACCGATGCACTCGAAGGATCGCAGCAAAGAGAGGACATTGAGAATTACTTGGCAACCGATCACGACATGTTGACAGTATTCTGTTCAGACAAGGATTTCGATGGCCACTATACGCACTTCTGCAAGCAGATTCTCTGGCCAGTTTTCCACTACCAGATTCCGGACAATCCCAAGAGCAAAGCCTACGAGGATCATTCCTGGAAGTACTACGTCCATGTGAACCAGGCCTTTGCCGACAAGATTGTCCAGAATTGGAAACGTGGCGATGTCATTTGGGTTCACGATTACCATTTGCTCTTGGTCCCAGGCATGGTTCGCAAGAAGCTGCCTGATGCCAAGATTGGCTTCTTCTTGCATGTTGCTTTTCCTTCGTCCGAGGTATTCCGCTGCCTCGCAGTCCGCAAGGAGCTGCTAGAGGGTATGCTCGGAGCAAACCTAGTCGGGTTCCAGATTCAAGAGTATAGCAGACATTTCTTGCAGACCTGCAGCAGGATTCTTAGCGTCGAAGCTACCCCAGAAGGCATCGAACTGGAAAATCGCTTCGTCGACGTCATCAACACTGCCATCGGGATCGACCCCATCAGCCTGAACAAGAACCGTGGCGAGCAGGACGTGCTCCGTTGGTTCCAGATTCTACAAGAGAGATACAAGGGCAAGAAGCTCATCGTCGCTCGAGACAAGCTCGACCATGTTCGCGGCGTTCGACAAAAGCTCCTCGCCTATGAGCTGTTCTTGAACAAGAATCCACAATGGCGCGAGCATACTGTGCTGATCCAGGTTGCTCTTTCTTCGAGCCAAAATAGTGATCTCGATGCAACCGTGTCAGACATTGTCACCCGTGTGAACTCGTCATGGGCCAACTTGGCTTACCAGCCCGTTGTCTATCTCAAACAGGATATCGATTACGCTCAGTACCTGGCCCTGCTCACCATTGCGGATGCACTCATGATTACAAGCCAGCGCGAGGGCATGAACCTGACGTCGCATGAGTACATCTTTTGCCAAGATGGCAAAGTTGTCCCCAACCGCAAACATGGCTCGCTAATTTTGTCCGAGTTTACCGGCACATCCTCGCTTTTTGGCAAGAGTGAACTTTCCGTCAACCCCTGGGACTACCGCCAGTGCGCCGATGCTATCAAACAAGCCTTGGAAATGGGCCGAGACGAAAAGATGTGTCGCTGGGAAACACTACACGAATTAGCCGCTCGCCACACGGGATCACATTGGTTCGGCGAGCTTCTGTCTCATCTCGACCACGCGTATGACGAACAGCACAAGCGAGACCAAACATCTGTTCCCCGTCTCTCCATTCAAGAAGTCAGTCGAATGTACGAAAAGTCGAATCGTCGCCTGTTCATGCTGGACTATGAGGGCACGTTGGTCAGCTGGGGTCCCGTCAACAAAATCATTCCAGTCAGTCCGCAGCGCACATTGGATGTCCTGAACGACCTACTCTTGGACGAACGCAATATTGTCTACATCACGTCCGGTCGTCAGCCCGAAGAAGTTGATCAAGTGTTCCGCCGAGTGCCTGGCCTAGGTCTGATTGCTGAGAACGGCTGCTACATCAAGGATTGCGGTTCGGAGAAATGGGTTGAAATGTCGGATGGTACGCAGATTGACAATTGGAAGAAGTCTGTCAAGGAGATTCTTCGCTATTACCTGGAGCGAACACCAGGCGCGGAAGTGGAGGAGCGCCGCTGCAGCATACTATTCCATTTCGACGCGGCCGAAGATCAAGAAGCTGCCGCTCGCCTCGCAGCTGACTGTGCGAGCCACGTAAACGACGCATGCGAGTCCCTCAGAGTCCACGCAATCGTTCTTGATGGCACGATCGCCGTGGAGCCCATGGACTGGACGAAGAGCACAGCGGCGCAAAAGGTGTTTGAGAAGCTCAACACCCAAGCCAGTTCAAATGGCGATACGCATAAGCCGGTGGACTTCCTGATGGTTGTTGGTGATGGCCGGGAAGACGAGAAAGTCTTCAAGTGGGCCAACAACCTCGAGAAGCAAGGTACGGTTGAGAACGTGGTAACTGCGAGCCTGGGCAACCGAAGTACTGAAGCAGCGTCTACCTTGACGCAGGGTGTGAGCGGTAAGTGAACTGCAGGTGTACAATTTTAAATTGACTCAACCCCCGATATTTGTGTATACTGACGGCTCTTTCATGACAGGTGTCCTCAGCTGCCTCCAGCGACTCGCTTCCACATGATGTTCTTTGTTACATCACTGTTACTGTTGTATCTTTGTACGGCGTTCTGGACGAGCATTTTTTTTTTTCCTGCGTGGGATGAACTGTATGGACGCCAACGATGACTGATTAAACAATTTGTTTAATTTTTCTTGGGTAAGAACATTCTAAAAGAAAACAAATATGGGATAAGACACGGGCCAAAAAGAAAAGGACATGAACGGGCCGAGTCATGCCGACGTGAAGGCGAAAGGTTGCACAGAGCTCCAAGAGGCAGCCTCGCGGCATCAGGCGAAGGGATTTGCCACGGCACATCGAGTGTATGGCTTCGTTTTCGCTTGTTTCACCTTTCGAACTCACCATTAGCTTGTTTCTTACGTTGTCGCGGCCCTTGTGCGTCTATAAGAGCGCATATGGCGCTGGAACTGGGGACGGGATGCCAGAATAGCTGGGAACGTAGATCAAGTACTCACATTCTTTTTCCACAATTTGCCTCCGAAAAGAGGTAAAAGTATGTTGCATAGTCCAGATTAATGAGGCCAATACGTGATCCATTAATCGACCAAAGCTTTCCTTATGACTTGTGAATACAACGATATTAATTTCATATAACAGTCACTGATTGGGCTTGCTTGGCAAGCGCCTGTCGAGCTGGAAGCGGTAACGGCCAGATTCGGCGTTGGGTGCTGCAGAAACACAAGGCGCCGAAGGAACCCCGCAGCCCCGATATCGGGCATGACTGGTGGTGGGGCTGGGCTGGACTGGGCTGGGCCGGGCTTCCGACAAAAAAAAGAGACGACCGAAATTGACTTGCTTCCGAGGACCGGACCGAGACCATTCATCTCAACTCTTTTCTTCCCATCCTATCCCACTGAGAATAGATTTCTCCGTTGGACAGGCTGAAATCTCGCTGCTGTGCCACGTAGCTGAATCAATCGCGCCCCTACTCGCATTGCACCATCATCAGCTCCGTATCACAGGTGGCGATATTTGCGCTTCTGGACCCTGCATACCGCCTCCCTTCCTCGCCGACGGCAAAGCCATCATCGACGCCCTCGGCCCACGAACAAAAGCAAAAGCGAAATGGGCGCATTCCCTCCCCCGCCGGTGAACACCATCGATTGGTCCAATGTGGGCTTCAGGGTGCGCGAGGGTACGTTGTCCTCGAATCAACTCTTGCCCAGGCAAATAGATGGTGTACCAAGCTTAATACTGACCTGACCCCTTTCTTGTCTACCAAGTCAACGGCCACATCGAGTCTACCTACACAAGATGCACGGGACAATGGACGCCTCTGCGCTTCGTCGCCGACCCATTCATGCGCATCCATGGCATGGCACCGGCCTTGAACTACGGCCAGCAAGCTTACGAAGGTCTCAAGGCATTCCGCAGCCCCGGCGACGAGGCCATTACCATTTTCCGACCGGATCGAAACGCCGCACGTCTGCAACACTCTGCAGACGTGGCATCGATGCCTGCAGTCCCCGTCGAACTGTTCCAGCAGGCTTGTCGTGCAGCCGTGGCGCTGAACGCCGGCTTCGTGCCTCCCCATGAGACGGGCGCGGCGCTGTACATCCGTCCCCAGCTTTACGGATCAAGTGCCCAACTCGGACTGGATCCTCCCGAGGAATATACGTTCTGTGTGTTTGTGATTCCCACGGGCGTGTACCACGGCACGCACCCAGTCAAGGCACTCATCTTGGACGAATTCGACCGTACCGCTCCCAAAGGCACCGGCCACGCCAAGGTGGGCGGCAACTATGCTCCCGTTCTCAAGTGGAGTGGCAAAGCCAAGCAGGACGGCTATGGAATCACTCTACATCTCGACAGCGCAAGACACGAGGACATTGACGAGTTCAGCACGTCGGGCTTCATTGGCGTGACTGCCAATGGCGACAACGACGTCACACTTGCTGTGCCCGACTCCCAGTGTGTCATTGAGAGTGTCACCAGCGACAGCATTCAGCAAATCGCCCGCAGCTGGGGGTGGAAGGTGGAAAAGCGATCGATCAAGTACAGCGAACTGCCGTCATTCACAGAAGTCTTGGCCGCCGGCACCGCTGCCGCGCTGGTACCCATCCGAAGCATCACTCGCCGCAAGGGTCCTCCCGTCACCGGGGCCTTGCCCGCGGGCCCGCGGGTGAGCTCGACGGGCGATGCCGAGGTTGTCACCTACATTCCCGAAGAGCAGGCCGATGCGGGCCCCATCTGCCTGAAGTTGCTGACGCATCTGAAGGCGATACAACTGGGCAAGGCGACTGATGAGTTTGGATGGAGATGCGAGGTGAGCGAGGGCGACTTGAATGTGGACGGTGCGGCGCGAGAAGAGAACGGTACTTGAACGCCCGCAGACAGTTGATCCGATGGACCAGTCTGAGAAGATGCAATGAAATGAAATGAACCGGGGGGGGGGGTTAGATGAGATTGTTTCAATTGAGCCGGCCGGGTGGGGGGGAGCACAGATGACGCCGGAACCGTGAGCAAATAAATTGGTCAGATTCTATGGGCGAGGCACAGGATGCGTGCTACGAAGAAAACAATGGGGGAAAAAAGGATGAGGCATGACGAGCTCGTATTTATTTACAGATTACCAAAACAAGAGTTGACCACCCAACTGCCTGGACAGACAAGTTTGAATACATGATGAGTCCGCTTCCGTCTTCCTTGTCCTTTCTCGTCCCACCTGATATAGCGCGACTTGCGATTTGTTGGATGGGTGCAGTAATTCTGACAAGCCTTGTCAACGCACACAAGTCAAAGGAATCCCGAATGGGCAGTATCAAACATGTATTTGCGTGGAGGTAAAAAAGTCCAAAAGAAAGTATGTACATGTTGAGAAAGATTCGAAAGGGCGCTCGCTATACCCAAGTATATATATATCGTCGACTTGTTTCCACGCCTCTTCCATGGTAGCGTGGTATTATATATACACCAGCCCACTGCAGACAACTCCAAGCCCGCAACGTACTTTTGTCAATCATTTTACTCGATCCGACCAACTTATTGTTGCCGTTGTTGCCATTGTTGTTGTTGTTGTTGTTGTTGTTGTTGTTGTTGTTGTTTTTTTTTTTTTTTTTTCAACCCTAGAAAAACTTATACTTGTCAATGGCGGCAACAAAGGCATCGTCAATGGGCTTGATCAAGCCCTGGGCAACGGCCTTGAGATCCTCAGGGGCCTTGCGGACGACGGCGTCGCTGAAGCGGGTGGTAGCATCCCGCTGGAGCTCGAGGTTGAGCAGCACGACGGGCGAGAGGATGACGAGCTTGTCGAAGCGGGGCTTGTTGTCGACGGTGGTCCGGAGCGTGGCCTGCACCACCTCGGAGAGGTGTCCGGTCGCGACGGCGACGGCGAGGGCCTCGTCGGTGGAAAGGGGCCGCGACGCCTCGGCCGTGGCCCTGGAATCGTCGAGCTGCTTGAGGAGCTGGGCCGACTTGGCGGTGATGGGGAGCGCGCCGAACAGGTCGCCGCGCCAGCTGGCGACGGCGGAGCCCAGGTCGGCCGTCTTGGTCTGGATGAGGCCGAGGGCGGAGATGATGGCTTTGCCGTCGGCGAGGACGGGGGCGGCGAGGGCCATGGCGGGGAGGGGGAGGAGGGGAGGAGGAGGAGGAGGCGCGTGATGTGCATTGTGAGGAAGGGGTTTGTGTGGTTTTGGCTACGGGAGTATATTACTATGGGGGTTGGATGCAGGGTGGGGCCGCGCGGAAGAAAGGAAGAAGAGAAGCAAGCGGGATTGACGATGTTAGATTTCACGGGGGGGGGGAGGAAAAGAAGAAAAGAAGAAAAGAAGAAGGAGATGCACCGGGCATAATAGGAAGGAGGCGGACCAGCGTGGACTTTTTATAACAATAGCCCGAGAGGTAATGAGGGAAACTATCACGGGCTAGCATGCTTTCTCTGTCACGCGTGGTTACGCCTCGAAGCCGGGATGGAAGGACGCAGGATGCAGGATGCAGGGTTTGCGTGAACCGACATGGATGTTGGTGAAATCGGCATCGCTAGTAGTACGACGCTGCAGCTTTTTTTCCTTTTTTCCTCCCCCTTTTCTTTTTCGCCACGCGATGCTACCTGCTACCTGCTAGCTAGCCTTGTCTACATCAGGATTCCACGTTCGTGCAAACCCCCCTCCCCCCCTCCGGAGAGACAGATTGAACGGGCAATGGCCTCCCCGCGTGTAAAACTATCTTCATGTCTTCACGTCTTCATATCCCGTGCATGTCCTTTCTCAGCCGTCCACCTCCCCAAAACCCGGGGCCCAGCAAGGAAAGCTTACTGATGCTAATGCAAGAGACACCGAGTGTTGCAATAGTCCCGGCGGCTGGGTTGGGTTTTTCATCTCGTTTACGTTAGTTAGGTCGGCGATGAATGACCAGACGCCACCACCCGCATCCATGTCCTTGTCCTTTGGGCGTTGTCGATCGAAATTCTGTACCGGCGCCAGGCACGGCGAGCCGGGCCCAATCGCTGAATGTTGCCTCCGGGGTGAAATGGTACCAATTGATTGGTCTGAAGCTGCTGTCATCCCCACCCCAACTACTAATTTAAATTACATAAGCCATTCACCACCTCAACAGGGGGTGGGGTGTGTGGTGTGGATATTTGACGGATTACTTTGGCAGGAATCCGGGGTATCTGGGCTTTTTTTTTTTTCTTTTTCTGCCGCACAACCTGACAGACACCCTGGCACGGCTCACGTCCAGAAATCATTGTAGAATATTGTGTGCTCGGGGGGCGTCTGACAATCCTGCCAGATGACCGAGATGGGGATGCGGTGCAACTTCGTCGGATCCCCTCTCGGCCGAATCCCGCCGCCATCAAAGCCATCAAGTGAAGTGACCCCCCTTTGCGCCACTGAAAATAGCTCGGGCCTTACGTACGTACCTACTTGTGCGTTCTAGGCAAGGCATGCGAGGACTTGGCTCTAGAACTGCTATGCTAGGCATGGCACTTTGGCACTTCTACCGAGTTGACGACGGCTTGTTCTGCCATTGCCACCCCCGACTTGCAACCCTGTTACCCCAACCTGCTGCCTTGAACAACTTCTCGGCCCGTCGTCGCTAGGATCCTGCCATCATCACATGTTCACCTTCGATTTCTATCCAGACCAGGCAAGGAAGGAAACTCGGATCAAATCGACCGACCAATGGAATAACATCATTTCTGTCTCCGACGCAGACTACGACATGCATCGAATTGGGGCATCGCTGGGGTAACGGCCGGAGGTGAGCATTTGCATTGCCGTTATAACATCAAGTGATGCATGGCTTCGAAAATATGTTCCGTGCTTTGGTCCAACGGTTCTTTAATTCTGACTGACTGACTGACTAGCTGGCTGGCTGGCTGATAAAACTTTATATAAACCAAGGCTAGGAACCTGTGCACAACGTGCCTCCTCGTCTCTCTCGGCTCAATATACCGGATATATCTTCTATCCCGACGCCGACAAACTGGCCCATCAGGGAGATGTTGCCAATCTTTGACAGATTCTGCACATGGCACTCAGATGGGTGCGACCGGAACTGATTCCAACACCCGGGTCGATGAATGATGGACACGACGAATGGTGTCCATCCTGTGCTTCTAACGCAGCGGCTCTCATGGTTCCCTTTGTTGCTGGATTGGCTGCCATTGACAATGTCATTCATTTTCTCCATCTCGCCCAAATCTATTGATGACGTTCGGGACGGTTCCTTTATCTGGAAGGGCATGCATGAATTGACATCTTGGGTAGTGCAGTTCTCAAGTCAGCCCTGTTTGACGTCAGTACCAGTACGATCCAGGGCTCCGACAAGGTATCAAGATGCACGATTGTTCAGCAACAATGGCTAATGGTTCGGCTCGTTTGTCAACAGATGTGCAGGATGCATGCCATGGACGCCATGGAAATGGAAATTAAAATGAGAAGCTCCCGGTTCAATTTCAACAGCGCCATCGACGAGTAGTAAGTAACTAGACAAGACTACAGGCCGGTTGGGGTTTCTCGCATTGCCGCTGCTCTCTCTCAATCAATCAACGAGTCGACTCCGCAGCCCGTCAAACTGCTCGGGCCGGAGCAAGCAGAACCTGTTCGGACAGCATGGTATCAAAGTAGCTCCTGATCTCGACCACTTTCCCGTCGTCGTTCCATCGCATAAGCCACAGGTACTCATTGTTGTAGGGCTCCCCCGTCGTTGTCGTCGCCTGGCCCCGCGTTTCCACCGCGCACCACCATCCGTCGGCCTCGCGCTCCGCGTCGACAATGATGCTCGTGACGGCGAACTTGATCGGGGCTTGGAGCTTCTTGCCCAGCCGTTGGAACGTTGTTTCGTCGTGGTCTTTGATGCTGTATCGGGTGCCTGCCAGGGAATGCGCATTCCCGGTGCAAGTCCAGATCACGTCGGGGACGAGGTAGTCGGTGAGGAATCTCTTGCGGTATTCAGCGTTTTGGGTTTCGCCCAGGTGGGCGAATGCGCTGCGAATGACGTCCTTGGTGAGAACGAATCTGGACATTGCTGTGGCCTGTGCTTTTATTCCGATTGTGCCAAGTCGTTGTGTGTACGGAGTAGGATTGATTGTAAGGAGTGCGGCTGCGACGATGTGGCGCCAACAGCTTTCTTTATCCATGGGCCCATCCATCTGGCATGGATCCGCGTAAACGCATTCTTTTTTTTTTTCCCGAGTACCACTTGTCTCTAGCAATCATTTCGCTGGTTTTATGCACATACACGGTTGGCAAAAGTGTCCCGCAATCAAAAAAAGATTTAGTGTGCGTTGTATTATTACATTGACATGTCATTTCGCTACCACGCAATCCGATCCGTCATGAAAACAACTTAGTTTGAGATCTTGGGATCGACCTTGGAGCTAGTTGAATCAGTCAGCGATGGATGACCAGCTTGGTAGCTCTGGTGTGACGGCGACTTACCCAGTTGCCTTTTCGTATGCACTACGGCCAGCATCGGTGATCTTCTCCTGGGTGCTGGCGTCCATCTGGTGTCCGGACTTCTTGACGCCCATGCCGAATGCTGTTGAGACAGACAGTTAGCCCCCCTCTCGCCCCCCCGCCCCCTCGGTGGTGATATTTAGTCACCAATTGGAGTTGAGACGTTACCCTTGTCAACGTAGTCCTGCTTCTCGCCGCCCTGCGCGTTGGGGTCCTTCTGGGCAGAGTCGCCCTTGAGACCGTCGGCTGCCTTCTTGACGAAATCCATTGCGAATTCGGCGGTAGTGTATGTAATGTAATATCTGGCGTGTTGAAAACGAGTTGCTTGTGGGCCGAGGTATGATGTGAAAATGGATGGGGGATGGCGGATATGACTGGGGCTGGACCGGGCGTTTTTTTCAAGCTGGGAAACTTGCAGTTTTATACATGTTCATCTCTCTTGCTTTCTTTCCGCAACAACTGTCTGTCAGTGACGTCTACGGATTTACCCCTCCCCCTTCCATCAAGGTTGCTGGCCATTGGCCATCCAATCCACGACGTCCTGATCCGGGCCAGTTGTTAAAATGGGGACCGAAACTCAAAAAGGAGAAGCTGAAGCCCCTTTCCCCCGCCACAAGATCTTGGAAGTGACGAATCAAATCGCCAGATCATGCGATGACATCAAGGCAATCTGACCTCCCAGTACGTCATGCCGCCGCGAGGCTTGGAGGGCCCCCCATTCCATAAAATCACAGTCACATCGGTATCGGATCTTGAAGCGCAACACTACATGATTACGCTCCGAGGCTTTCAACAGTTCTTTGTTGTCGCTGCGGCGGCGGCACTACCCGGCGCGTTGGCCGCTGCCTTTTGGCTGTTGCATCACCACTTCCACTTCCCACCTCAATGAGAGGAGACTTGCGCGCAAGAGCTGGACGGGACTAACTTGGTGTCAAGTAGGCGACGCACAGTGACTGCTCGCTTTAGTGAAACCTGTCCTACCTCATCTGCCGCGTATTCAAGTGTTCCTTGGATCATTAAACGTTACATTCCCGCCTTGTGAATGGGGTTTCCTTCCACGTGAACGCCTTCTGGCTCTGGATGTACGCGCTTTCTCGAAATACCCATTTACCCATTCTCTCATGGTCAGCTTCAATTTGCGCTTGCACTAGTAGCCAAACACAGAACCAGTCATCAAACAGCCCGAGTCTTGAATCGAAAGACACGGACATCTTCAAAACGGCCCATCTTCGTCTTCACGCCACCAAGACCGTCCGACTCACTTCCCTTCAGGTCTCGCCTGGCTCCGGCCGCCTTACCGATGGCGACACGATCCAGTCCCTTGCTCAGCACATATCCGAAAATCGTGGAGGTATCCTTGGCATCGTTGACCGCGCCGTACACCGTCATGCCCAAGTCTCAGACAGTCATGGTCAAGCGGCACAGGCGTCCCGACTGCCCGTCATGCCAGCCGCGCCGGCGGCTTGGCCAACAAAGGGAGACCAGGAAAAGAGGATGGCGAGGACCATGCTCAGAATGGAATCCATCGCTCTGTTTCTTCTCAATCCCCTTGCCCTTGTCGGCGACTATGCTGCATGTTGTCTACGGCCGCCTCCACGGAGAGCGCGGGCAGCTGCATGCCGTCGACGGTTGTCGCCCCAGTCCATGTCGGCCTCGAAGACACCCATGTCGCGCATCAGCTTCAAGTTGGGGTGAAGTGTCGTGCGACCCTGCCGATGAATTATCGTTGAGCAAGTCGTCGTACCTTTTGATGGCATTCTCCACGACGGCCGCTTGTACCGTGGTGTTGGTGTACTGCGTACTGCTCTACGCAGTGACCGGGTATGCTGCTCGTTGCCCTCTCATTGTCGTCCGAAAAAGCGTGGTAAGATGCCTCGCAAGGACCCAAGAAGTCGGGATCATTGCCCATTCGGTCGTCATCTCCCCCGCCGACACCCTTGTCGCTACCACTCAACGACACAAGTTTCAGCAGACTCCGTTTGAATGAACGGTAACGTTGACGAGGGATCTGAGGCAATCAATGGAAACTGCAATCACTGCAATCAGCAAAGCTCAGCGTCCAAAGAGGATTTTTATACCAGCGATGGCGGCATAGACTTCAACAAGTATACGGATAGAGAAATTTTTTTCGGATTTATTCCTCATTGGCTCTGCGTCACTACATGTCAGAACGGTCAGATTCGGCATAACGGTCTAATTCGTTAGCCTTGGCCGACCAAC